>JAZHYW010003267.1:0-12088 GCA_037355805.1 Ixodes ricinus
TTCGAACCGTTATTTTTCGCTCCCCGGAACTGAACCGGAACTGAACCGAAAGCCGTGAACCCGAACCGGAACCGAACCGATAAAAATTTCGGTTCGACACTCTGGTGAGGGGTATAAGTGCGTTAGGGGCGTGAGGGGTATGGGTGCATGAGGGCCGTGAGGGCGGTGAGTGCGTGAGGGTGAGGGTCTGTGAGGGTGAGGGTGAGCGAGGGCGAACAAAAATGCCGACCTCTGATAAAACGCGGAGGACAAGCACAGGACAACTATGTTCTTTCATTTAGCA
Source organism: Ixodes ricinus (assembly GCA_037355805.1). Classification (NCBI taxonomy): domain Eukaryota; kingdom Metazoa; phylum Arthropoda; class Arachnida; order Ixodida; family Ixodidae; genus Ixodes; species Ixodes ricinus. The sequence goes on from JAZHYW010003267.1 coordinate 284, forward strand.
ACAGCGTTTATTTTGGGCAGGAAAATTGCACCCTGAATGATATCCCAACAAAATAGGGCGATATGGGGGAAGGAAAACTGGGGGATGGAAAAGGGGAGGAGGGAACCACGGGGCACGGGAAGAACTACAGCGACGGTCTGGTTTCTACGGGGAGTTGCGATATTGTTCAAGTTCAGTCCTGATGAATTCTATTTCCCTCTTGATAAGGTTACTGAGGCCGATGAAACATTGTTTTCTGCGTTCTCGATGAGGAAGGTTTCGATGATCTAACGTACGTAGCGATTGCGATGCCCCTTGTTTGGGGGACCAGCTTGGCCAAGCAGGGTCCCCCAAAATTTAGTTAATTTTTATTTATTGTTCCCTCGTGCTACAGACGGTTTCTGCAGCAGTCTTTGCTGTGCCCTTCCCGTGCCAGGACTCTGAACTCTCTCACGAGTTTGCCTGACGATTTGGTGGCGGTGTTTGTAATACTTTTGCAGACAAATCTGAGAAGTAACTGTAGCGACGTTACTCTTTACAGTTACTTTCGAAAAATAGTAACCATTTTACAGCTAGAAGTTATTTTCACTAAGCAGTAGCGAGTTACAGTTACAAGTTACTGTAAAAAGTAACTAGTTACCGGTAATGGGTCAATAGTAATTAGTCGCTGCCCAAGACTGCTGAAGAGTTCGCCGTGCTGCTGCCCATAGCCGGCCTCGGCGCGGAAGATCCCCGGACACTTGTTGAGGTGTCATTTAACCGCCAAGGTTCGGGGCAGTGAACTGTGCGCGCGTCGCACCGGCGCGTTCCCTGGCGGCGGGTTATGGCGGCCACTGCATAGTGACCCCCGCGGAGTGCCCACCAACGTAACACAGTTAGTTTTGCAAGTGTTTATCACAAATATACACATTCGTAACTGCATAGGAGGGCTGATTTCTTACTATCCGTTTCCATTTAGAATTTCGTACACGGCAGAGTTTGAGAGTTTAATAACACGCTCCTGATGTTCAGCGTAGAGCAATTGTGCTTTTGTTCAATTGTGGTGAATACTTTGAGGAGTACTTGGAATCTCCCTAAATTATATTTTACTTCAGATATTAACAAGTTTAACTTTGCAGTTCGCCAAAATATAGAAACTTATCGAGCATTTATTTATTGCGAGTGTTAACTAATTATGGTAAATCTCTGCTTTTTATTTGTAACTTTCGAACTCCGATGCTCAAGTCAAAAAACTAGCTCGCGTTTCCTGTAAAATGAAAATGTACCGATTTTACATTTTGTCAACGAGCATTAGTCCTTCTTTTCAATTTTTAAACTTCGTTTATCTTCTTTCGGGGAGGGTTCGAGGGGGCCAGTGCAAAAGGCTAAGAAGCCTGACTAGGCACTGCTTCCTTACAATTCACATATATACAGGGTGTCACAAAAGAAAATTTACACAATCTTTTTTACCGTAAAAATAAACTAGGCATCGCGGAACGCTCATTCTTCGCCCAAATGTAGCACTAGAGGTCACAACCAGATGCCAAAGTTTCAGCCCGATCTGATAACTTAATCAAACGTTTTAAGTGATTTTCTGAAAAGTTCAATGGGAAAATCGCGGCCGACGGAGTTTTCGAATACATGGGGCTCTATGGCACCAGAAACCCAAAACGGGCAAAAATGGACTCCATTTTCCCATTGAAATTTTCAGAAAATCACTTATAACTTTTGATTAAGTTATCGGATCGGGCTGAGACTTTGGCATCTGGTTGTGACCTCTAGCGCTACCTTTGGGCGGACAATGAGCGTTTGGCGATGCCTAGTTTATTTTTGCGGTAAAAAAGACCGTGTAAATTTTCTTTTGTGACACCCTGTACATAAATGGCCAGAAACAAAATGCATTCAGCTGAAAGCTACGAACTTAAACAAAGGATCGGAATCTTTCCTATATCAGAAGTATACAGGGTGTATTATTGTGCTTCGGACATGTTTTTTAAAAGGCGCTCAAAGTTATACGAGTGCCGTTTTCATTATGTATCTTACAGGCCTGATAACTACATGGTTTAGACCACAACCCACCTCCTATTTGAAAAAAAAAGAAGAAGAAAAAGAGGTCGGTTAGAATTAAAATTAAACACCCTGTATACATCACAAAAAACAAAACAATGCGTGATAGACAGGACACAGGTATGGTTGAATATATGAAGGCAAGCAGAAAGCGCAAAACCCCTAAGAGCCCTAAAATAAAATATTCACACGTCAATTTTTATTTAAAGTACAAAGTGGTTCGCTTTCTATCGTCTGCTTTGTACAAGACGTGTACTACCTTTTTAGGGGCCAGTTGCTCTGATATCAGATTTCTACATTGCTTACATTTAGAGTCTTACTATGCTTTCTTAAAGTTGTTTCTCTTGAGAAAGGCGATTGTTGAAAAAGAAGTTCTACAATGTACAGAAAGTAGATTAAGTAAACGTTTGTTGAAAAAGAAGTAAAAGTGCCGCGGCTCTCCTGAGCCAATAAAGGTGATTATTATTATTATTGCTCTACGCGCTATGGAAAAAGAGTGCCCTCATATGATATGCCTTTTATTTTCAACAAGCTCCCCGAGGGCATCTTCCATGCCAACACAAAGAGAAAGTTGAAAAAAGAAATGTCTACAAATATATCAGTGCAGTATCGCCGCACCGTTTTCTTTAATATTTATTCTAGTATTGGTTGTTATGTTACCTTTTGACCTTTTCTTTCCTCTTCTTTTTTTTTTTTTGCGCCGCGCGACTTGCCAGAGCCTTGCCCTACAAGCCTCACTTGGCTTGGCCAGACCAGTATATTGTATTGTGTTTCGAATGTTTGTCGAAATAAAATTTATTATTAATATTAGTAGTATTATTATTACAAATTACTCACCTTTATTTAGCGGTGCATATAAGTAAATATAAATTCAAACAATTTTAAATCTTATTGTCAAATTAAAATAGCGAGGGCACTCTGTTTTTGATGTTTCTTTTCTTTATATTTTGAAGTTTTTTGTTTCTTTTTATTTACAAAGTTGGGTTTTGTGTGTATATTTGGTGACCAACAAAATAAATATGAAAAAAATCTTTTTTGGTGGCATATGTTGAAGAAAACACGAGACGGGCATGGAGTTTTTCCCAAACCTCAAGAATACACACGAGTGACTAGAATTTTTCGAAATTCGTACCGGTAACAATAGAGGAAGTAAAGGGAATAAAGAGCGTGGGTCCCAAACAAAAAAGGAGCCTCGTTGATAACTGACCTAGGACTGTGTTTTGGGTGAAGACAAAATAAGGCTGTAGATTAAAAAAATATATATATTTTCGTTAAAGTTGGGGTGTATTTTATTCGAGGGCACCTCCATTTCGGTATGTTGCGAGTTTCCTAGATTTTCATAAAGCCTATTCGGGGGTTATAGTCTCGCGCCTCACATATTATGATTAAAAAATTTTTTTTGTTAGGACGGTAACGGCATAAATTAAGTTGTCAAAAATTATTGGTCATAGTACTACAATCGAAAACAAATATCTTGGAAATGTTAGAATTGCACCGTCTTGAAAAATGATTTGTAGCCAATGAACTTGATCTTTTCTCGGCGATATATTGTTCTTTGTGCCTTTTGTTGCATTGCTGTTTCTGATGTGTTTTCTCATGGCATCAGATAGGATGAGCCTGCAATATTAATAAATAAAATAATAAACGTCATCAGACGAACGGAGATATGTTTAAAGATTTGTTGGTCGGAGTTCTTTAATTTTTACTAGTACAGATATTATATGTGACATGCTGGCTCTTTACACAAAAAAATCACGAATGACGAAAAAATGGTGCTTAACAGTTTGAAGGAACAAATATCTTTAATGTATCGTGGAAAAAATAGTCAAAATTCAATTTTGATTGTATCTCCTGCTTCACGTCGTTTCTGCAATTACGTTTACTATATTTAGACTGCAAAACGTATATGAATTGATGTTCGAAAAACATATTAATTAAGGTGAGTTTCTGGGATGTTTTATCGCAATCTTGCAATCTCGAGCAATACCCCTTCGAATTAGGATTGCTATAGCAACCACATATATCATGACTATGATATGTAACCGCTATCACCGGAGCCTGCAAAGACATCGGAATATGTGGACCATAGTTTCAAAAACACTTTTTATTTACCACAATTTGTAAAAGAGAATTCTCACATACCTGAGGTTGTGTCTTATATATATATATATATACATATTACTTTCACAAATATATATATATATATATATATATATATATATATATATATATATATATATATATATATATATATATATATATATATATATATATATATATATATATATATGTAAGAATATGTATATATATATATATTATAAGACACAACCTCAGGTATGTGAGCCCGAGCTCCAGAGGCTTGTTGTGTCCCTTGTGTTGCCTCGGCACACCAATCGCCGCCTGGATCAGTCGAACCACCGCTTCGTCCACTGGTTCAACACCGAAGCCCGGAAATTCAACAACACGGTCAAGGACTACTGCAGGAAACCAGGCAAGGTGACCTTCCTCGACCACGACTTCACGTCGCTGCCGCCTCTTCGAGTCCTGGCGGCTGACGGGCTGCACCCAAGCTTCACGGGAGTCGCCCTCCTCGCGGCAAACCTGAAGTCTATTCTGCAACGCGGAACAAGTACGACGTCGCCAGGGTGGTCATCAGAGATCCCCGCCGCCGCCAACTCCACCAGGATAGCCCCATCAGTGGAAGCCAGGCACCCCGAGAGTCCCAGGTCCCACAACGCCAGTCCAGAGAGCCCAGCTGCCCCTGTGGGGATCCCGGGAACACCGTGCCCGGCAGCCAGCGAGAGCGTCGACTACGTCGATGAGTACCCGACACCTGTCGAGAGTGCGGCACCCAAGCGACACCCGCAGCAGCCGAGGAGCACCACAAGACAGCGCTACAACCTGCGGAAGCCCGCCGCGGAGAGCTCCCCGCGCCCGAAAGAAGATTGACGACAGTTCGGTGAGTCCAGTTCCTCTGCTCCAAACTACAGTACCACTTTTCTTAAAGTACGAAAGCTCTCAGACAAACGCATTAGGCACGAACTTCATAAATCAACCTTGCTAGTGTACCTTAACGCAGGCATCACACCGAAGGGCATGTCACTTTCCCTTCCTCCCGCCTGCACAAACCTCGACCAACATGACCGATCGGAATGGCAACAGGTTCTCCTTGAGGCTTCCCTTAAACTGGTCCAAATAGCGATTCATCATAGTGACAAACAAGTAAAACAGTTAACTACCGCGACCGCTGCACTTCTCCGTTCAAATGGCCCCTTATCGACATCCGAAATTAGCGCCCTATCTGAATTCGATAAAAAGAAACGCCATGAGCTCGAAACAATCAAGCTACGTAAGCTACAGCGCGATAAGGTTCCTAACCCTGTTTTACCTCAGCTTACGACATCATTTAACTATAGCGAACATACTCAACCGGCCGTTAGCATAACAGACGATAGGCCAAGTACTAGTGCCCTTTGTGGCACTACAATTGTTAATCTATCTGGAGTGACTATATCAACAGAAGAGGAAAAACTCCTTTCGAGAGGATTGAACTTCTGTCCCGCCACAGGTTTTGTTGACGAATTTCAATTACTACGCAACCTTGACAACTTTGCGCGAAATTTAAGATTGCGGGAATACTTCGTGGACAGAACTTCTAGCTCCAACACCTCTCAGCAACGTCCAACGAGCGACTGGACGCCGAAGGCTAACCGTAACGATTGTCTTAACTTGTACATAGCCGCTGTGCAAAAAGACATTATGCGGGAATATCGCAGGCAGGCGGGAAAACGGGATAACCTCACTAAATCCGAAAGGGCTAGCTTAAGAAGCCTGAGCAATAGGACAGACATAACGATAAAACCTGCCGATAAAGGAGGAGCAATTGTGATTCTTAGCACTTCTGAATACATCCAAGAAGGAAACCGCCAACTAAATGACTCAAAGTTTTATGAACCTCTCGCGGCTGACCCCACGGTGCACCACACTAAGATTGTGACCTCGGTCCTTACGGATCTCCTAGACGAGGGCAGAATAACCGCTAACGAACATAAATTGATGAAACCGGTACAGCCTTCCCCGGGCCGTTTCTACATGCTCCCTAAGATTCACAAACCTGGTAACCCAGGGCGCCCAATCATATCCGGAATAAGTACAGTAACCGAACCCATATCAGGATATGTAGACAGTTTAATTAAACATATACCTACAAGTCTCGATTCGTACATTAAAGACACAACTCACTTCTTAAGGGAAATATCAAATTTATGCATTCCAAAAAATGCATATCTGGTTACACTCGATGTGTCATCGCTGTATACAAATATCCCACATGATGATGGGATAAGATCGTTAATTGACATGTACGTACTCCACAAACAACCGGACACCCCAGATGGACACGTCGTCGCTACTCTAGCGAGGCTTGTCTTAGAACTCAACACGTTCGAATTTAACAATAAATACTTTAGGCAGGTTAGCGGAACCGCGATGGGCACCAAAATGGCCCCGAACTATGCCAATGTATTCATGGGAAAATTAGAGTCTCAGTTCCTTTCTGAATGTCCCGTAAAGCCGCTAATATACAAAAGGTTTATAGATGATATATTTATCGTCTGGTCGCACACTGAGGAGGAGCTGGTGGACTTCATAGATCGATACAACGCTGCTCATCCGAGCATCCGCTTTACACATTCGTACTCTCAAACCGAAATAAACTTCTTAGACGTCAATGTTAAAATAGAGGAAGGTAAACTCGCCACGAGCCTATACCGTAAGCCAACAGACCGACAGCAATACCTGCATTATCAAAGCGACCACCCACACCATTGCAAGAACAGCATTCCCTATAGCCAAGCTCATCGTTTCAAACGAATTTGTTCCAAAGAGACAGATTTTGATGCGAGCAGCCAAAATTTAAAGTCAGTGCTAGAGAAACAAAAGTATCCACCCCGTATAATCGACGATGCAATCAGAAAAGCCAAGCAGCTGAACCGAGCAGACCTTATCAGCCCGCGCCCCACGCAAAGCGACGCACAACGCACAAATCTCTATCTAACTTATAGCATGAATCATCCTAATGTAAATAATATCTTAAGACGACATTATAACATTCTCGAACAAAGCGAGCGCCTTAAACGCGCGTTCCCATCCGCCCCTGGGGTAGTCCACAGACGATCGCGTAACCTCAAAGACACGCTAGTAAACTCTCGGATAAATTCATTGCCGCCACCTAACGAATGTATGCCTTGCATGCACCCAGGATGTCTCATCTGTAAACAGATGCAGCACACAAACACGGCCAGAAGCACGCACTCGCAGTTCTCGATCAAAATTAAAGGGCACTTAACATGTGCCTCGTCGAATGTCGTGTACTTATTCGAGTGTACCGTATGCAAAATGCAATACATAGGGCAGACTAGAACGGCATTTAGACTGCGCTTTAATAATCACAAATCTCACGCCATAAATCTTCCGACACTGCCTCTATCAAAACATCTCGCTCTCTCAAAACACTCATTTGATAAATTGTCAGTGACGCTCCTAGAATCTGGATTTAAATCAAATCGCGAACGTGAACAGCGTGAATCCTACCTAATTTACCGATTCAATACAATTAAACAAGGAATAAATGAAAGCCCCGGAACTCTGGCATCGATTAAAATGCTATCCGACGAATAGCAACAGCGATGAGGAGACATTTTTTCAGGTCCCAGACCTTATTGTTAGCAGTGGTACTGTGTTTGTGGCCGGAACTGGACCATCAACTTTTCTCTTTTATTTCCAGGTTTTGATATTCTTTTATTTCTAGGTTTAACATTGTTCTCTTCCAGGTTTGAATCATGCATGCTCCATGAAACAACACAAGTAACCTTGGCGTTTTTTTTTTTTTTTTGAGACAGCACTTTAGTTTGCGCGTGTACCTTTCGTCTATTGTACGTTATCGTCCAGGTCACCCCTGCCCGCCCGGACACAAAGCCACCCTGCGCCCTCTCTCAAGAAGCTACAACCGTCATCCCGCCGTCCTTGAAACTTGGCCCCGACCGTCAAGCTACTTTACCCGGATACGAACTGCACTACGCGTCCCTCTCACGAAAGCTCCAACCGTCACCCCGCCGAAATTTGGACCCGACCGTAGCAATGTATAAACGTTTGCCCATCTGGAACTCTTCCTACGCTCCTTTGGAAACTCCAACCGTCATCCCGCCGCTTTTGAAACTTGGACTCGACCGTAGCATTGTATAAATACCACCCGCGTTCATCTGTAAAAGTTCTTCCTGACGAAGGCCGGACTCCGGCCGAAACGTCGAAGAATAAACCACCCGTTGTTGCTGTTTCCATCAAGGGCTTTGCTTTTCCTCTCAGTTATACCCCACGCCTTCGGCCCCCGCCACCATGCCCGATATATATATATATATATATATATATATATATATATATATATATATATATATATATATATATATATATTAATAGATATCTTATTGAGAACACAAGACAGATATTGGGGATTTGTTTTTGGTCGATTGGCGCTTTATCCAAAGGCAAACGCAAACACGCAGTGCTTGTATTCGCTCGTATTCGCAACACTAAAACTCAATTCTGACTCAGCGGTTTCCTAATCCAGCGAAACATGCTGCAGAGAGCAGACGTGAAAGCGGGTAGGTGTCCCTTCGAACTGGAAAGTCTAATACCGGCAAAACAACGGCGAAAAAAAAAATGGCGACTGAAAACAAAAATTGTTTTTTCTGTTTTTGCGAGAGGTGCCTTGGTCCGGAAGGATTGGCGACGAGTTTGGAAGTTTTGACGATTATCAGAATTCGCGACTTTGGCAGCGCCTTATACTTTACCCACAATTAAAGTAATTTTGCATGGATTTCTCAAATTAGCTATAATGTTTTCATAGATCCTAAACTATTTATATTTTTAAATTGTTAATTAAAATGCTGGAATTGCCACCAGTCTTTCGCGTGTCTGAGATGAGATATTAGGCAAAATTATATTAAAGCTAGAAAACTAGGTACTAAAATATCTTAAATATTATTACAATTGACGGCAGTGTGGGCCCCCAATAAACGCCACGATCAAAAAAATACGCCATTTAACAATAATGTCACGAATAAAAACAAACTTGATTAGTAGAGCTTAAAATGAACGTTTAATGCGGCGAACCTCTGCCAAAAAAATAACGAAAGACCGTCCATACATTGACGGCGAAGGAAGGACGGACGACTGTCTTAAAGGGGTACTGAAACAAAAATTGAAATTTTCAAATTTCGTTCGGAAATGGGTCAAGCATGACGTGTAATAACCGTAATTCATAATCGCGCACGTTTGTATTTTGAACGATTGGCTATATTTTTCGTTCCAAACGGTGCACTCGAGCGAGCGCTCGAAGAGAAGCGAACGGAGGGCGCGATGCGTCATGGGATATCCGGCGCAAACAAAAACAGAAAGAAAAGTTTCCCCGCATTCGTGACGTAGCAAGGCTGGCGGGATTATGAGCTTTGCCCTTGGTGGCGTTGTCAGCGTTGTGGTGGTGTCAATAGCGTCAGCGCGTTACAACCGAGCCGTTCGAAGTGCCCGTGGGGTGGCGAGCGTGTGGCTGGCCCAAGAAGCACGTAGCTTCCACAGCACTGTCAGCTTAGGGCTGAACGGGGTGGGGAAAGCAACTTTTGTTTGAGTTTTGAGCGACTGGCTAATCTTCTAGGGGGAGAATGGCTGCATCCGGCTGCACAAACGAGGGTCCGAGAAAGAGGAGAGTCCACCCTTTCCGTCTTCTTGGACTGTTTGGTTCAATTCGCGATTTGCGAGTTGAGGAGGAAAGCTCAGAAGGAAAATGTTGAAATGCCAAAGAGCGGCGCTGCGCCAGAGGAATCTGCTACGTCACGACTACGTAGCAGATTCCACAACGTTGCTAGACTACCTCCCAAATAGGCTCCGCATGCATCCACCAGGTGTACATTGGAAGATCGTTTATTTAGCTTTAAAATTAGTTTTCTTGTGCCTTTCAACGGAAGACTGGTGTTTTTGAGGTTAGGGTGCAACATGCAACACATTCAAGCTAGAAAATGAGCGCTGAAATTTCGTTTCCCTACCCCTTTAAGCAGCCATTCGAGGCTTCTTTTGTAAGCGCGTGGGTATCTAGAATTGTGCGAGCTCGAACAAACAACAATATTCTGTAGTTGTCTAGTACATTCCAGTCATGCAAACAAAAGAGAGATTAAAGAACAAGCGCTGGCGGGGATCAAACCCCGGCCAACGGAGCATGCTGCTGATCAGCTGTTCACACACGGCAATATTAGTGTTTCCTGAAATTTCTCATTTCATGTTATTTTTAGCGTATGGAGAGCTCTGACATCGTTATTAACATAGACAATAAATCAAACACTGGATGTAATATAAAGTCCTATCCGTCACGCTTTGCTTTAGAAACACGCGCTTCTGCTATATTGCTCGAATTACGTCTTTGGGATTTCGAAGCAAGAACAACGTTTTTTTTTTAAATTCATGCGTCTTATGAAGGTATTATACTCTGATGACTTGTGGCGATATTTTGTAAAATTTGGATTGATTCTGTTTTTCTTGCACTAAGGAAAAGTTTAAAACAATTAACCATCTAAATACCCCAAAACACACTAAAAAGCGCGCAGTTCATTATTTCATATGTCAACATTCTGAGCGAGTAAAGACAAAAAAAGCACACTAATATCAGCAGAGATTTTTTAACAAACATATTATTCTATGTTACCTCCAAGAAGTATGAAATACCCTGTCTTTAAAGAGGACCTTAACTTTAAAATATTTTCAAGTGTCTTGATCGCACACGTTTGTCGCCAAATAAAATTTATTCAAAAAATGTCGTTAGTTGTATAATTAAGCTGTGATGCCCACCTTGAGTTACGAGAGAATCAAAAATTACCACCTATACCGAGAAAATTGAAGTCACAAAAGGGGCTAGTTTCAGTTTCGTTCCAAAATTAAAACGTGCCTCGTGGCTTAACTATTGCACTGAACACCGTTTTTGTTTTCCGGATAAAGAGGTGACCTGCGGTCATAATCCCCTAGCTTCATCCTATACGCAGAAATAGTTTGTGTGACGCAGTGAAGCCAGCACACTAGAAATGATAAGCAATGGGTATAGCGGCACGCATCTCCGACCCTCACTATAACCGCCATTTCGGAAAATGAGTGGCTCCACCTATAGTGGATTGGAGCCGTGAATACGCATCCTCGAAAGCTCGTTCTCCGGCCAGATGTAGCACTAGCGGTCCAAATCAGACGCCGGAATTTCAAAACCGACCGTTATCTTATTGAAAACTGATAACTACTTATTTGAAATTTCGAATTGGAAAATTGCTTCCGACGGACCCAGAGCCGTATATTGGGAGAGTTTGGCCAATAGGCGGAGCAAAGGCCGCCGCCAGCGCCGAATATCGCCCCCCGCAGTTAGAGCGTAAACTAGATATGATACAACGCGTGAACAAATCAGAAAACCGCGACGTCACAAAACTGTAAACGACATTTAAAGCATGAAATAGAAGCGTTTAATCTAGCAGCAGAACGACGACGATGACGACGACGACTTTGAGAGGATGCCACACCGGGCGTCGTGGGTGCCTCTCTTGGAAAACAAGCTGCGATGTGAACTTGGTTTCGCCCCCTACCAGTGTGTGTGTGTGTGTGTGTGTGTGTGTGTGTGTGTGTGTGTGTGTGTGTGTGTGTGTGTGTGTGTGTGTGTGTGTGTGTGTGTGTGTGTGTGTGTGTGTGTGTGTGTGTGTG
>JAZHYW010003268.1:0-29829 GCA_037355805.1 Ixodes ricinus
CAAACGGTGCGGAGTTATGCGCGTTCGTCATGGTGGCCGGCACACTCTAGATACGCCAGCCCACTCTTGAGAGCGATTCTAAATTTGTTGACACTTTCACAGCCCTGCGCACGATCTCCGCAGCCCAGCACGTGCGTTTGTGTCACTTAGGAAGGCGAGCAAAGCACGCGCCATACGCACAAACACTCAAAATGGTACCGACCAGACTTTCTGGCGTCTCAGCTAGTCTCAACCAACGGTACTCTAAACGGTTGTTTATATCTTTACCATAGGACGCGCTTTACAGCGCTGTCACAGCTACCGGTGCGCGCGCGTTCCATGCACGAGGGCTCATTCCGCTCTCGTGAGGCTGAGCACGGCCGCTACATCACCCTCTCCCGAGCGCGGGAGAGGGTGAGCTAGCGGCCGTGCTCAGCCTCACGGAAGCGGAACGAGCCCTCGTGCATGCGCACGCGCTGGCCACTGTGACAGCGCTGTAAAGCGCGTCCTACGGTAATGATATAAACAAGCGTTTAGAGTGCGTTGAATGACTGCCTTCATAGCTCTGTGGTTAGCGCGTCTGCCTGCTGATCAAAGGGTCAACGGTTCGAATCCCAGCCGGCGCGGGTCTTTTTTATTTATTTATCGACCCGCGGCGTAAGAGGTTAGATAGCCAGATAGATAGACAGATATATAGATACAAGAGGAAAGTGCGTGAAGTATCCAAAGAGATGCTATTCGCATTAAAATGCTATTCCCGCATTAAAAAAAAAACGAGCTAGAGGTGACTTCTGGCGTATTTTTGTCCTGTGAATCTGAATATCGCTTTCGTTTTCCCCGAAGGTGTAACTAGACGCGAGAAGACACGAAAAACCTCAGACCAGTCGTGACGTCGTACTAGGATCTTTGGGGCGCCAAGCACGTGTCGCTCGTGTGGGCAGCGCGTGCAATTGCAAGCTTGCCAGTTGTATTTTTCCACACTGACGCCAGTCGTGACGTCTATTTCTGACCTTTTTAAAAATAGCAAGAGTTCACGTGCATAGGTTTGACAGGAGCTGAAGATGAGCGAGAGCAGAAATTCCGAAAACTCCTAGCATGACGTCACGCCCCGGGAAAGAGGGGCTTCAGCTGTACTTTAGATATTAATTTCTGCAGCCTCCGTGCACCAGATTGAAAAAAATAAACTCGATATTCGTGATCCTGGAGGCCAAATCAAGACGATTTTGGTGTTCTTCCTCAAATAGAGAACAGCTTCAGTTTCCTTTTAAGTCTTGCAGTATGCAAAATACTGCAAGTCGTCAGTTCCTGTCGTTTTTTTTTTAAATTCGACTTGCATTCTTTATTATGAATAACTCCAGTGTTAGCATTCTTGGAACCTTCATACTAAAAAGCAGCGTTTTGAAGTAACTGTGAAAAAAAATTTTGTTGGTCTTGTCTTGTTATCCTGTTAGTTTTCAGGTTGAAAAACTAATGAAGACCATTTAGAGGCCTTGGTCTGTAGACTGTCAGTTAGAGTGTCAGTTGAGGAAGTTTTGCTCTCTTTTGAGCCACTCATCTCTGCGCCCCGCCCCGTCTCGCCCCCCATTTCAGATTAATAGGATGTTACATGAAATAGCCATATGCCTCCATAGAATCTGCACCTTAGCGTGGTAGCCAAACCCAGAATCTCCATTTCTGTGGTGCTCTCTTTCTGTCACCTTTGAATTGCAGGCTAGGTGAGGGACCTATATTTACACAAAGGAAACGCTCACAAACTGCGGTGTGTGAACAGCACCTTGTGTGTAGCTAGTATGCGAGATATTGGCTTCCCCTATCCCTCAACTAATCTGTGTGATCTGACAATTCTCTTTACAGGTGCCATACAAAGTCGCGCTCAAGGGTGCAGCGTGGACGCGGTGGAGAAGTGGCTGACGGGCAGGGAGGCGGGCAGGGGCAACAGAGTTATAAAGACGGACACTCCACTGGTGGTTCCAACCGCCTTTGACGATGAGGGACACTCTGGCTGAGGAGCTAGCTGCTATGGATGCACGAGTCACAATAAAGAATGTCACGGTAAAAAATTTGCATGTTCCCTTCTTGTACTACCCACAATATGCATCTGGGTGACAGATGAATGGGACATGTCGTCTCAACAAGTATACAATAATTGCCATGAGTATACTGTATAGATGGAGAAAGTCAATTGTTCACACAGAATTGTTTCTTAAAATTGCACAAATACTAAACTGGCTTGTTTCGGTTCAAGTCCGAAAAACATGTTAAAAACGGTCAGCACCTATAAAAGATATGAAAACCAATAAAATAGTTTGGACTGAGAAATTTAGCATTTCCACATTTAAGTGAATTTGATCTACTGAGAAGCTAGCTGTTCAAAATTTAAATGCAGTAGGATGTCATTCCTGGGCTTTAAAGCCTGACACAGCTAGCATTCTAGTGGTTCTATGCTGGGTACACTGAATGACAAATACGCTGGTGCTGATCTGCAATTGCGCAGGCACTGACCCGCAATTACGCTGGCACTGATCTGTTATTACGCTGGCACTAATCCGCAATTGGACTGGCTCTGACCCGGAAACACGCTGGCACACTGATGGTTTCCTACCGTACCACCGGTTCCACGCCGGGGATCTGTGTCGGGGGCTCACTGGGAACATCCCGTATTCCCGGCATCCCGGTTTCCCAATAAGTTCCCGGTACCGGCCGGATTCCGGCATTGGGCCCGGCCGATGTCGCCCCTTGGGGCGTTTCCGGTACTGGCCGGTATCAGTATCCCGGCAGGCCAATACCGCCCCATCCCCAACCCGGCGTGTTGTGCTACTTGGGTTCTAGCTTTATTCGCACATTTTACCAGGGCATTCGAAACAATAAAAAATTATATATTAATGTATCAACTGTGTAGTATTGGAATTCGAGGGAAGATATGATTTATTCCGAAATAATCTTACTGATCGGTTCCAGGTAGTGTGTTTATGCTCAAAATATACCAAGAAAAATAATGTCAAACAACGAATATCACAAGGTACTGTCCCCCGTCCACTATTTTTTTAATTTATATGTTTTCGAGATGGGACATGTTAAGTCAAAAAGTGAGCTCCTTCAATTTGCAGATGACATGGTAATTGTATACGTAAATAAAAACTGCACAGCTGCGGCAACGACGATACAGGATAAAATCCATAATATCATTCAATTGTACCGCAGATGTACGTCTTAAATATAAAATGAAGTATTGTAATATTATAAAACATTTTTTTCAACAACAAACATAAGCTGGCAAATGTAAAAGAAAGGACATTAAGACCAAATAAATAATTAGTTGAACCATATATAAGGACAGCATATGGAAAGGCCACATGGAAATATTACGTACCTAAGCTTTTTTAGTAAATTACCGGATGAGCCTACATTAGATGAAATTCCTCAGATAAAAAAAAACTAGTAAAAAGATAAATAATTGAAAAGGAAAAGATGGACCCATAAAATATAATAAAAGAGGTAATTGAGTACCACCCAAAACGCCTAATATGAAAGGTTATATTTCTCTCTTAATCTATTAGAATTACCTTGTAAGTTGTGAATTCTAGAATCCTTTACGGTATGTGAATACTACTTCATTATTATTGGACGTGTTTTACATATATATTCTTATAGTTAGAGGAAATAATATCAGCTATAAAAGGAGGTGGAACTGCAGTAATTTATGTTTATATCGGTCTGCTCTGTTGTTTTTTTTTGTTATCTGCGCAATCAAAAGCAGAAGCTCCCGTCGCGTCCCACACTACTAGCCATTATCGGCTTATGTGGGCTTTATAATGTACTGTTTTCAAAGAAAGTGAATGAAGATGGTTTTGTATTGTATTGTATTGTATTGAAAGATACACAGGAAACCGAGCGAAACGAGTATAAGATACGACAAAGTGTACTTCCATCCGTCTATCTATGCTGGAACGCAAACTACATGATGTAGAAAACTGCATCGGGCGCTGATTGGCTATTCTCTCGGGTCACGTGACATGACGTTGAAATGTAGTTTTTCCCTATGCAGTTCGAGCTATGCTCGTAAAATGATGCAGTTGGCGGTGACGTCAAAATGTCGTCACGATGCACTTTGACGATGCAGTTAACTGAGTGGTCGAGACGAAGCCGGAGATCAATCTGCATCGTAAAAGATGGCGACCCTAACATATGCATCTCTACTGTTGGGTTCGCCAGCGGATCGAGTGTTTCAGCAGATCACCGGGATGCTTTCGAGACGAGCGATGCGAGGTTTTGTGGGCGAATAGCGGCTGACGAAAGGGGTGACTCGCTGGCTGTGCGACCAGCTTCGCGGAAAGCTCCAACGGCGTCGCGAAGGGCCCCGTGTGCTGACGGTCGAACAACAAGTCCTCACAGCTCTACGCTTCAACGCCACTGGCGAGCTTCCAGGGAACCGTCGGGAGCGACGAAAACATTGGTGTTCACCAGTGCTCTGTGAGTCGCGTACTTGTTGATGTCACCAACGCTATCATCGATTGCCTCGGATCGAAGTGGCTGTGTTTCCAGCAAACTCAAGCAGAGAAGGCGCTCACAAAAAGGAAGTTCTTCAAGCGATGCAAGTTCAGCGGCGTGATCGATAAATATTCTAAATACTCTTACACGATTCAACACGATTGTGTTTTCATTTGAGTGCACCCCATATAAGCGATTTGGCTGAGCGAAAAGCCAAGCAACGGTAACAGGCTTAAGTTGAGCTAGTTCGTTCATACTTCAGGTAGAGAGATAGATATACTTTATTTTAAAGCAACTACTTCAGGTAAGGCCAGCTGAACTAGAATAAACATACACATAAAGAAAAGACCATACACACCGTGGGACTAACAACTGATTTTCTTTTTCCTCCTCTTCTACTACGAACCCAACTTGAGGGAAATATTCTCTTTTCTTCTTTTTTGCTTCCTACTTCACCGAAAATTTAACCTCCGAAGGAACGTTTTTTCTTTCTCGTGCAGCACGAGAGGAGTTGCACTAACGCAGTCAAACATAGTCAAAAAGTAAAATTTGTCGTTAGTTGTTTATACAGCAGGAGGTTAGTCTGCCTGAACATGGCGACATTGTTACTCACTGTAGATAAGCAATTTAGCCAGTGCAGTACGACTGCTAGCCTGGGGTCTTTAACGTGCGTCACGCAGTAGTGATTAAACGACCATACGCCGGTACGATGCTCATCCAGATCGAAACGGGCAGGGGCGGGGATTGAACCCTGGATCCCTGGGTTCTGCAGCGCGAGCCTTTCGCTCCACGTGCTCCGAGCTGGTGTGCGCTAGGCCACTCGGCGATTCTCCGAAATTCCCTGTAGGGAAAAAATAACGATGTAGTTTCAACTCAATCGCCACTGTTCGGCGACGTCACCGGACACGTCACGGTGCAGTTCTCTTCCGATGTAGTTTGTTGGCGATGGAGATTAGGCTCCTCCCACCGGCGACGTCACGATGCAGTTTCTCCACCGCTTTTTCCAGCATAGACAGACCGGAGTCGCATCGCCAATCGAAACAAATGCAGATGAAAACGCGAGTTATATTTTACTTTAGGAGACGAAACTCGTCGGTGGCCACATGCGATTGATTATAACAGGCTTCCGTATTTTCTGATGATATTGGGAAAAATCCGGAAAAACCCTCTCACTGAGACATTTACCGTCAATTCGGATGTATTCGAAAAACTCAGAATCTTGAGATCACGACGGCAAAAAAAGAATTAAAAAGACTGTGTTTCACAAATGAACTTCATTTGGGCACATATAGTCACTGGTTCTGAGGGGATCCCGCTTCACTTTGCTCTGAAACCTTCAACTAATGACAATTTACCGTTCAGCTTGTCAAGGTTCCCCTCCCGAAAACGGGTTATACCGGGTGAAACAAGGAGACGGCAGGCTCTTTAAATCGACCGGAAAATTCGGTTTCTTAACCTATCGCGCTACGATTTTGTGCAGCGTTGCCCACAGATGGTGCATTTTTTTCGTAAAATTTGCAAAGAACGAATTTACCTGAGGAAAAAGTAAAGAAAGAAAAAGGCTTAGCTCCTATGGAAACGCAGCGACGCCACCGGTCTTCAAACAACACGGCGCCGTTTCGCACGGGAGACAAGAGATGGCGCAACGAACGCCGCCAACGAACGAGCATACGGCGCCGAGAGCCGGCACTTTAGCAGACGATCCTTTCGACTCAAAAGCGGCTCGCGTTCCGCAGGCGGCGACAGTCGCAGAAACAAAAACAGGCGCGGTAACAACAAGGAACTGCAGTTCCTTGTCTGCTAAACACGATGGCTCTCGGCGTCGTCTGCTCGTTCGTTGGCGGCAGTTGGCGTCGCGACTGCTTGCGCCATCTCTTGTCTCCCGTGCGAAACGGCGCCGTGTTGTTTGCAGACCGGTGGCGTCACTGCGTTTCCATAGGAGCTAAGCCTTTTTCTTTCTTTACTTTTTCTCAGGTAAGTTCGTTCTTTGCAAATTTTACGAAAAAAATGCACCATCTGTGGGCAACGCTGCACAAAGTCGTAGCGCGATAGGTTAAGAAACCGAATTTTCCGGTCGATTTAAAGAGCCTGCCGTCTCCTTGTTTCACCCTGTAGTACCCGGACTTTATTTATTTTATTTTTGAATTTTTATAATTTGGTAACACAGTGAAATAAACTCTGAATTTCAGGGGGTAACAAAGAGAAACTCCGAGACATCCCTAATGTTTAGCGGTAGAAAAAAAATACTCCTAAAGACAGCTTTTGAGTTTCACAAGGAATGAACTCCGAAAACACGGAATCCTGATTATAGAAAGATGGTAGGAGAAATACGAAATATGTCGTAGCGTTTCAACGGCGACGTGGCCTTGCGCTTCCTCGAGCTCCGATCGACGGTTAAGTAAACGCATTCATTCGCATCTTCTCGAGTGTGTTGAAGCGTGGTGGCGTCAGTGTGCAAATCCCCCTCAAACACTTCCGGTTTTTAACTAGGCGGCTCGTTTTGCTGTATTTTCGAAACGAAATATACACGCTATCTTCTGAAAATTGGCACTTATAGTACTGTCAGACTTAATTCACTGCTATGATAGGAGAATGATAAGTCAAAAATGAGGAAATATACATGAACCGGAAGTATTCCCGGGCTACCCAGTAGATGGCGCCACTGAGCTTTTGCCAAACAAAAACGGTCGTATGTTCAGTGATCACGCAGAACTTCCTTATGAGTAGCGATGATCCACGTACCCGCGGCGGTTCATAAACGAGCCGGTCTTCAAAATTTTCCGCGCGACGATGGAGATGATAGGGTGATGATGTGATCAATGTAAGGAGGTCTCAAACTTTGAGATCCATACGAGACAAGTCGTAAGTAGAAATAAGGGTCAGTACCCATAAAGTACGACGCTTGCAAGCTATGTCTACTGAGTTCGTCCTTAAGTTGAGACTGCAGCCAATGCTACGATCGCGAGAGTTTGAGGTGGCTGCTTTTGAAGCATTCTTTCGCAGAACGAGCACTAGTGCTAGAAATGCATCTCTCAGATCCTAGAGCTCTGGTAGCTCGCGCTTGTAGCTTTGGATTCAGTCTCAGCTTAAGGGTGAACGAAGTGTTGGTCCACAATCTGAAGCTTTTAGTGTCTAGTACAACTCTACTACACCAATCGCAATGTACCACGTGATTAACGTACTTTCCAGAGTTTGCGGATTTACGCTCAGTCGCAAAAGAACGGGCGCTTGCATCCCGCTAAGATATCTTAAGTGGCGAATTTCCTCATGCGCATACAATAAGGCGGGTTGAACCGAAATAAAATTAAGAAGTCTGCTTTCCATCAAGCCTGTTTAAGTTAAAAAATTTGTCTTTCCATACTTCCCTTCATCGGAAGTGCAAAGAGAGTGGAAGCTACAATAGCGAGGTCGTCGTCTTGAACACCACTTTGACTGCAGATATATGATGAGGGCACAAGGCTCGTGCACGTCTTTATTATCGCCCACTAAAGATGAGTCTCTAAGCGAGCGCAAGTTCGATATGTTGATTTTTAAAATGAAATTCCAGAAGCCGCTTGTTCAGTATTCAATTAGAACCGGCGATTCGTGAACCCTAATTCCCCACTTTAAAACTACCGGCTTCACCTACAGCGTGGGTGGATCAGTCCGATCCACAGGAGCACGAACATGGTCCAAAGGCAGTGACAATTAGGTTGATTTGCAAATTCCCTAACTGACTACAAGCAGAAAGTTTTAGTAGATAGTTTTTATTTGCTGCTACTCTCCGAACACGGCCAACTGCGGACGCGCGCCTACTGGTTCACAGAGCCCTGTTTTTGTGCATTGCGTTAGGTTAGAAAGCTTACGCCACAAGTCAGTTCATTGAGATAGCTGACCCGTTCATTGAGATAGCCTGGAACGCGACATTCGAGACACGAATGTTTCGGCGACTAAGTAAGCAATGTTCCCGGTCCGGCGGTAGGGGGACAGAAAAGACATATCCGATACATTGCCTTGCTGCTGCACAAAAAAAGCAAAGGAAAAGAAAAAAAACAGTTTTTTAAATAGTGCCCTAAGACAGGCCGGATTCCGTCTGATCTTTGTGAGCTTACTGTCGTCGACACTCTATATTGTAAACGCTTTGTTATTTCAGATCACCTTCAAATAAATCCCGTTCGGATAACGCGGCACCATGGGGTCCGTACAATTTATGTTATTCGATTGATGAGACTTGTTGAATCTCATGCCATGAGCGGGGAATACCCATACCTTTTGGCCGTCTCGTGTGGTTAAATATTTTCGACAGTTCATACCTTTGTAGATTGATACGGCTCAATGTATGGCTTCGTAGAAATTCAGCATAAAATAAAACAGACACTAGTGTTGCATTTGCTTTGTCGCTCCCGGTATTACCAACACTAGCCTTCGTTTTTTGTTTCTTTCCAAAAATGGTACAATATATTTTTAAGGACCTAATAAATCAAGTTTGTCAAAAAACACAAAAGACACAGTAAAACGAGTCAATCTAGCCGCCACCAGCGTCCGGATTTGAGTCTACGCAGGCTGCGGCAGCACTGTGACGACGAAAAAAGCTACAACCCCACGCAGTCGGGCAGCAATGGCGTACAGTCTCAAAGCAAGAGATGCGCGCTGTATGCCGCTTCCTTCAAGACTGAAGGAAATACAATATTTGTGCAAAAAGAACATACTGGAAACAAGTTGAAGTACACTTCAACAAAAATGTAAACAAGTTATAGTAAACTCGAAGATATACGGTACCAAAGGAGCTAACTTAAATTTGATGCGAATAATTACAATGATTGTTGCTGATCTCTTAGCGAGGTCATTCCCCTCAGTTATTTTTTGGGGAAAAATACTTGAAACAATTATTACGCAATTGAAAAGGAGTTATTGTTAGAGCATGCCTTTGTCGAGTAGCACATCTTGATGAAAAAGTAATTAATTCGACAGGTCTACCTTATAATCGCCATTAATTTTCTGGTACAAAATTTTTGTCCAGAATGTCGATTTCTTTCAGATAAGCTAGGACAGTGTATTAGCTCTAGTTAAAAGTTTGGTTATGAAAGTACGCCCAAAGTTATTATAAATAAACCGAGCGGCCTTTTTTGTACTTGATCAAGTTTGCTAATGCTAATCTTAGTGAAAGGATCCCATATGATTTCAACATAATCAAATGTTGGCAGGGCTATATTTTTGTATCTGAAAAGACTTAACGAAGGGGAGAAATTTTTAACGCTTTTCTAAGAACAAGTAACTTCCGGAAAGTTTTAGATGCTGCGCAATCGATCGGCTTCGTACAGGTAAGATTATGAGTGATCTACGGTCCAAGGTATTTATATTGTGTGAGTTCTGATAGGGGGATATTATGAACATTGCAAATAAGCTTTGAATTTTGAATTTTAGTATATTAGGGTGAGGTTTGTTTTTAACTTTTTGGCCAAGCCTATGGCATAATTCAATCCCGGTGAATGTCATCCGCAGCTTTTGTAAAAGAAAAACGTATTACTTTATTCTCTTTTTTGAAGCTTTCTGCCTTTTCAGCATTTGGCTCATCTAAACAGTAAATTATCAAATTATTTCTGCTACTTCTGTTTTCCAAGTCGTCTACTTCACTTGTAAGTAAGGATAATTGGGTGTCGAACCTTGATATTGTTGTTGCCATGCCTTTTATTTGATTGGCTAGTGCATTCGAACTGTTTACTTCTCGTTCTAGCCCATAAATACGGTCATTCAGCTCGGTCAGGTTTTTTTTGTATTTCATTTTGGGTGGCGAGTACATTCTGAATAGTATCGGTTAGCTTGCTTTGACCAGCCAGAAGTTCTAACAGAATCTTGGTACAGCTGGAATATTCACTAGCTATAATAAGACGGTCCCAATATTAACCAATATTTGGCACACACTTGGTAATATTGGACATCTGTACCAAGATTATCCAAATAGTTACCAATATTTGACATATTCTAGGAGTTCCTCCCCACGAGAGGGGATCTTCTATCTGGAAATTGAGTCCTATCTTGCAATGATCACATAAAAATCCGAGCTCCTGATAACACAATAAAATCCACCGTCATCACTCATAAACTTTCGATCACCGCTTCGTAGTTGTCAGGTTGGAGAGAGAGGTGACTAAGCAAAAAGCAAGACTGCGCAGTTCTGCCTTTGTTTCGATTACTTATTCATTCAAATTTGATGCGATGGTGACTGCATTTGACTGCAGTGAAATATTAAGGTCGGAGAGTCCAACAATATCTACAGCGTTTTTGTTGAGATATTTCAGTGCTTTCATCGTGACTCCTTGAAGGAAGTAAAATTCAAGAAACGCTCTGATAAACTCTGGTTAAACAGCGACCTCATGGCACCCATTAAGACTAAAGAGGCATTGTGGTTGCGTTTCCGTCGCGCCGCTAATAATTTAGAATTCAGTGCTGAATTTAGATGAGCGCTGAACCGTGTAAATACAATTTTTACGTTTTGGAAACTGCGATACTTCCAGAGAAAGTGTTTGAGACGAGATTAAATCAACGAGCAGCATTGGAGGTGATAAACAGATTCAGAAGGCGCGCACAACCACAACCGATCAATATTTTTGTGTAGACGCTCTTCGGGGCGGACCTACAATCCACCGTTAATGACCGTTAATGATTTCAACGAGATATTTGCTTCCACATCAGGTATTGCAAGAAACCGCAGAGAAACGTCATCCAGTTTAGGACATGATTTCAGAGTTCTTTGTTCGGCATTTTTACCACCTCTTGATCTAGGCTCGTTGCGCTTCATTTTATTTGGTATAAAGCGGAGTAAGGTACCTGGAATCGATGGCATCCCCGTTGGTGACTTGTGTGGGAACTTCGATGCTATCGAAGAAGTCCTCATCATCATGATAAATGGTTGTCTGTGTTCTGGTCATATTCCCGTTGACTTCGAAAATTGCGCTCGTGAAACCACTTTAAAGAGAGGTTCGCCGAAAAAGCACCATAGCTACCGTCCAATCTCAATATTACCATCCATTGGGGCGATATTAGACAAGCAGCTATTTACTGTGATATCAAGTTTTATTGACAGCTCTGATATATTTTCAAGCAACCAGTATGGTTTTGTGACTAGAAAAAGTACCCACTTACTCCTGGAAGACTTTCGTTCCGCCTTTGAAAACAATCCATTTGTGCGTGCCCATTTTTAAATGTTTCCAAAGCATTGGACGCGGCTACCCATGAAATTATTCTCAGCAAACTTTATAATTTCGCGTTTCCGCGGCCCAATTTTTGTTCTTCACATTTTCTTTTCCGAGCGCTCACAGTTCGTTTACATATCAATAAAAAAAAACGGCGATTACGAGGAACCCTGAGAAACACCAGCCTTTATCATTACGCGCGTGCTACTGAATTTTTCTATACACACGAACTGTGAGCACTCGGCCAAAAAATATTGAAGGAGAGCAAAAGATGGACCCTGCAGAAAGACATTATATAGTTTGTTCAGAAGAACTACATGGCTAGCCGCGTCAAATGCTTTCGACACGTCTACAAAAAGGGCACACGCCACTAGGTTATTTTCAAATGCGGAGTGAATAAGATCCGCAAAGTCTTCAAGGAGTAACTGGGTATCTTTTCCAGTCACAAAACCATATCTGGTTGCTTAACAATATATCATTGCTGTAAATAAAAAGTTGCAGAGCCCATCCACTTCACGTGAAAATGGAGGACCAGCGAAGCTGTTTTCTTTACGAGAACTTTACGACAACTATACGACACCTCTACGATTTACATATTATTGCAATGGAGACACGTACACGACTGCGTAGTTTGTATTTTTCCAGGCACACCTCGAGGACATTTTTTTTTCGATTGAGCCCAAGTCTCTTTATCAGCATCGCGGACGCGAAAGAAATGTAGGTTAGATTGGCGCGTTCTGCCATCAGCCTCGTCACAGCGCACTTTTTGCTGAGATAAGTCGGTGACCGTAGATGATAACAAGTGATCAGGACGTCATTACCTAATAATGCCAAGGAAAGCTGACTCACGCGGGTTGCCCCCTCTTTTTATTTATAGTTGCCACTATTAATTGGAACGAGAGAGCGCCGGTTAGATGGGAGTTTTTTTTTTTTTAACATCCATGGACGCATTTGTTCCGGATTCTAGCACATAACAGCTTCGTCGTAAAAGTTGACATCACAGTAAATAGATGATTTTCCAATATCTCCCCAATGCATGGCAATATTAATATTGGACGGTAGCTCCCCTCTGCTTCTTCGGCGAACTTCCTTTAGAAGCGGTTACACAAGCCCAGCTTTCAGGTGAAAATACCAAGATTGTCCCAATATTTACCTATACTGGGCACACACTGTATCATGTTGGCCATTTCTAGCAATATTTCGCAAAAAATATCAATATTGGGTGCATCATGGGGAAGCCGGTGGTACTTAAGCCAAGTTACCTAACTGTACTCCAATATTAGCCCAACATTTTGTGCTGCCTGGGAAGGTATGGGCAACCGTGCGCTCTTGCACATTACGAGGTATTCACACGGGGGATGCTTTCAGTTTGGGATGTGCGCATAGAGTTATTATAATTTACGCTGGAGCTTCAACCGCCTCTAGTGCCTATTTGACTTCCGGAAGGCAAATTGAAGCAGACGCGAACCAGACTACATTTGCGGTGCTCCTGTTCATTCCTAGGGGAAACCGCGCCTGCATTTTGTCTCTTCGCCGGCAAATAACATGGCTAGGTTTTGTTATTTCGGTCCTACAGAATAATATGTGCCTTTATTAACATTGTACAAGTGTAGTTGCTTTAGTTACAGCACATTTCTTTACCAGTCAATGATTGTAAACTTCGCTGTATTGCAGGCCCAAACCTCCGTTCCATAGCGGGTATGTAAACATGAATGACCATTCTAAGAAAAATGACAATGGAACGGAATGTAGAGTGTTTTCGAGGCTCGGCAGCATTCCGGTGATGCTTATATACTGCTAATATCCGAGTCCTGTCATATATATGGAAAACAAAAATGTCGTATATCTATACGAGCGGTTAAAACAATGAAAACGCAAAGAATAAATTATGTCAGTTATTAAAGGTGCCTTTTCATTATTTCCTATGCCGGGCAGCTTTTATCGGGTTCTTGTTTTCTTGCTTCTCTCCATCTTCAAATTTTTTCAGCATGCGGGTCATGTTTTGAACGCAGAACAAGCATCTTCGCGCACGTTCGTAAGTAGAAAGAATAAAGGACCTCTTTATTGCAAATCGGATTATATTACGTTAATTTCAATTTGTTTTGATCGTCTCCATGCACAAGGCGTTACCGATCCACTGTTAATACGTAGTTCTTGTCGTCTTTCTTGTTTTTCTACATGTCCTTCGTTCGTATGGAAAGTGCCAACGCCGTGTTCCCACTAACAGTGTCCAAAAGTGCACATAAATTCCATAGACGAGGCCGTTTTAGCACAGTTTTTAATACCATGTATTTGAAATAAAAACGCGTAACTCACCAATTATTTCGTCTGCGTGACAGAGAAATGTTGCAATCTACGTACGAATAATTCGTGATATTTGTTCTTAAGTTGAAGTGCGGGGAGAAAATATACTTTTTTCCTTTTAAGTAAGCACATTAGCGCAAGTCAATTTTTGACTCGTTGCAGTCTGTTTCAATTTGCAACAGCACACTAGCGCCATTTAAACCTCTAGCGTATGTTAGAATAACTCTACGAATGTGCATGACGTCAGTGACCGGCGGAAGCTGTAAGAATCGCTCCCCGATTCCAGCATTCAGACGAACGGCGGTGAGCCGAGAGGGAGGCCAGTCTTATCAAGCGCATTTAGCGGTCTGACTGGCGACATCGCAAATCGGTGGGCGCTGACGACAGTAGGGAGGCGGAGGTGCACATTGAACGGCGATATGCGTTTTTGGCAGAAGCGATCTTAGATGCAGAAGCCGACAAACTGTTTCCTGCTAAAAAAAACTAGAAATGAAAAAAGAATAACAAGACGCTTCTTGAATGAGTGGATGCAATATAAAAACCTAGAATCCAAAACCAGTTGATTGAGGAGCGGCTTGAGAACGTCATTGATTGATATCGAAAACTCCCTCACTATCCTCGAACGACATGCGCAATAGCACAGGCCTTAAGCAAGGCGATGACGATGCCACCGCAGTTATCCCGCAGAGTTAAATCTGTAAAGAGGCCAGACAGGCGAAAAAAATACAGTAAAACCTCGTTTTAGCAAAAGTGGGATATAACAAACGAATGGATATAACAAAGGAATCATAATTCCCCTTGCTTGCTAATAGTGGGAAGAAATGGACAGTGGCTATAACAAACCAATGGTCAAAACAAAATAATTACGACCGCTCCTTCAACTTTGTTATAACGAGGTTTTAGTGTACCGCCAATTTCGAAGAAATTCCTCACCAACCGGACACTGTTTGTGCAGCACGAGCAAAATCACCCCTACCCCCTGGTGATTTCTACATCGGCGCAAATCCGCGCAAAGGCGTGACTTTGCTACCACGTGATGAGCATTCTGGAGAGAAAATGGAGGGATTTCTTTACACTCTAAACACTCCTGAAAGTGCTGGTCAAATGTCTGCAAGCACACTTCTTTTACATTTCGAAAAAAAACCGAGACTGGAACGAAAAGGGACGGACAAACACAAAGTCTCAAACACAGCTGAATTTTATTTCACTACGAAAGGTGCTTATATAGGCGTCAAATCCTACACAATTCATAAGAGACGAAGGAAAGAGAGGGAGAAGTTGAGGAAACCCGTGCCACAAGCAGTACAACAAAAAACAAACAAACAAAAAAAAGCACTACAATAGAACAGAGTAGTAGAATTGGGTTCGTTTATACAAAAACAAAATGTTTAACCACCCCTGCTTGTTTCAATCTGGATGAGCATCGTACCGGCGTTCTGTCGTGTTTCACTACTGCGTGGTACACATTAAAGACCCCAGGCTAGCAGTTGTACTCAACTGACTAAATTGCTCATATACAGCTGAGAGACAAGTCGCTCGTTGATGCGGACTAAGTTCAGGCTGTATAGACATGCCTGCAGCATAATTGTTTTTAGTTAATTTTTTAATGTAGTTATTTCTTTGGAGTTCGTTGCAGGAGGTTTTGGAACCTTTTGCTGCTCAAGAACTTATACAAAGAAATAATGCAAAGTAGTCAACACACAATAATAATTTAGAAATTCAAGAAAACATCAAAATAAAACAAAACATCAGGCTTTTCACGACAGTCTTTTAATGTTTTAAAAAAATTATTCGTTTTGTGACGAGTTATTCTGTTCTTCGGGAAAGCTGTTCTATTCTTCGATTGT
Organism: Ixodes ricinus; assembly: GCA_037355805.1. NCBI lineage: Eukaryota > Metazoa > Arthropoda > Arachnida > Ixodida > Ixodidae > Ixodes > Ixodes ricinus. The sequence continues at coordinate 15,791 of JAZHYW010003268.1, forward strand.
TACGTGGGAAAAAAATGAAAATTTAAAAAGTCAACCCCTCCAAAGATACGAAACCAGCGCCCTATTGTCCAAACTTCGCGTAGCTCGGACCAGCCCCGGAGTAAAGTATCTTGAAGCATCAATGTTAAAATCACCATTCAGTAGCATGTATAAAATTGAAGAATCCACGGGGTGATTATCTATGAATACGGAGAGGAAATTATCTAGGAAATACGAGGTGGTTGAGAAGGGGAGGAGGGGACGGGCATGGAAGGATGAGAGGAGGAGAGGGTATGAATGAGAAGGAGGGACATACATTCCCCTCCTCCTCCCCAAGAGCTGCGCTCTCAATTCGGTATTACAGGTTGTTGTCAACGTCTTTAATTTTTTTTCAGCAGGGCCACACGTACAATTTGACCTGGCGTCAATTTTTGCGCGAAATTTGGCGGGAAACTGATTTGGTGAATAGGTCATGAGTTAAATTTTCGCACAAAATTTAGCGGGGAAACTTAATTGGTGTAGAGGTCGTGACGTCAATTTTTCCGCTGAATTTAGCGGGTAAACTGAATTCTTCTGCACTTCCCGTGACGTAATGCAAACGCATTATCGTCAATTTTAACACGATGACGTTTAGGAGCTTGTGTGGTAAAAAATCAGGCTTCGGCGTCGGTGGGACTATAAAATCCAATAATGCAACGCATGCAGCCACGTGGTACGCCACGCGTGGCGTAACAAGTTTCCCGCCACATTTAGCGAAAACTTTTGCGGAAATATTCTTATAACTTTTGAATGAGATAACGGTTAATGCTGGAACTCTGGCGTCTTGTTCGGGCCCCTAGCGCTACATATGGGCGGAGAAAGAGAGTTTGGTCACGCATTGCTTATTCTTGAAATGAAAAAAAAAAAAAGAAGATCACTACGTTTTTGCTAGGACACGCTGTATAAACATAAAACCAAATCGAGATATCCCTGGTCCCGGCAAGAGCCGTCAACAAAATGACACTCACGTTAAAGCCGCGCTCGTTGAGCCAGGCGAAGGATAGCACAAAGAGGAAACCAGCATCCGATATGGCCAGGGAGCCCATGTAGAGACTCGACGTCCGCGACTTGAGGTGGGTGAAGAGGAAGGTGACCAGAGACAGCACGTTGCCTACCAGCCCCACGTAGATGACCACTGGCATGTAGACGGTGTTGAGCAGATCCAGCACCTGAACGGCCGTGGACGGCGATGGCGGGACGCGAGTGCTTGCCGCGGATCGGCCCAGGGTCCATTCGGTTGAAGACAGCGTCGCCAGTGAACTGTTGTCCTCTAGGGCTCTCTGCATGCTGGCCACGAGGCTGAGCATCTCTGCCATGGGCCGGATCACCTGGACAACGCGGGAGAGACAGAGCGACGCTGCCGTTTTGCAAATTGTCAAACACTAGCCGCGATCACGCTGCTAACGCACGACACAGAAGACAGTCTGAAAACACTCTCCGATGCGTGTTTTCCTTGTATGATGGTCACATTGCTGATTTTAATGTCTTCAGACATTTTTCGAGCGTCACTTATGTGCGACGCAAAACATGTTTTGAACATGCGTGAGGCGTGTGTGAAGACAATTGTGTTATGTTTGCAGCGTGTTTCGTGTAACGTTTGAGTTGTGTGGACGCAGCTATGGCCCGTTCGCACAGTACCGTTTGCTTGCGTTGCTTTGTGTTACGTGAGCTTGCGCCCGCTTACCGCGGAGTCACGCGGACATCCTTGCTATTATGAACCCTGCCAAACATATCAAATAGTAGTTCCACAGGCGACATATGATATGAAACATGGATATCTTGATGACTCGTGACGTAACATAAAACAAAAAACTGGTGCAGCTTTGTTCATTCGTTCAAACACGATGGAATGCGGTAGCTTTGCGGAAACATCGTTAGTAACAATAATTAGGAAAGGAGATGGCACGATCATCAAATGTTTGAAATATGCCGTGCACGCATCGAGGACAACGTCAACGACGGCTTTTAGGACAACGTCAAGGACGACGTTCTAGAATACGACTCTAAGAACCAGGTTTAGGACGACATTAAGGCGTCTCCAAGGACGACGTCTAGGACGATGTTCTAGAGGACAACGTCAAGGACGATCTCCAGGACGTCCTCTAGCGTGATCTCAAGGAAGACTCTAGGACGACGTTGAGGAGTGTGTCAGGTCACCTAAGCTCCTACGCTTACGCGACCTGACGCTTAGGTGAACGTAGCTCACGCAACCGGTGCTTACGTGAACGGCGTTTACAAGCTTACGCTACCGGAGAATTGCGCTTCAGCCACCATCCCTTCAGCCACGGGCGTTACGTGACCCGGATAACGCAATCTTGAACTTCATCCACGTGTGCTACGTGACTTTGAGGACACGACCTTCAGCGTAGTTAAAGATATAAAGCTACCGCTTAAAAAAAAGAACAGAAGCAAACGCTCTTGTGTGAATGGGTCTTTTTACATATTGCACGTGGTCTGTCTAATAAATAGCGAAACCTATCAAAAGTGCAGTTTTTTACGTTACATTACAGAAACTTACCTCTATCTGCGCAAGTCACGGTGACATATGTGGTCCATGTAAGACATAGCTACCAGTTTAAGGAGAAAGCCTGGCTCGCGACATTCGAAACATGAATGTTTCGGGGACTTTTATGTTACTTACGAGTACTCAAGGAAACGGCGCTGCGTCAACAGCCTTAATTTTTGCGATATGACGAATTAACTGTTTAGGCCGGTTTACAGAGTTCCGTTTTTGTTACGTTACGCTACGTTACAAAAGCTTATGTACAAGTAACCGAGACATTTTTGTTTCATATGGTAACGATAATTCTTTTTAGCTACTCTGTCGAGCTGTCCCCTTCTCCCTGCACCGTCCTATTCTCTATGTATCGTCATTTTCTTCTCGTAGCACTCTCCCGCTCCCCTTAAAAAAATAAAGAAATTTGATAACCTCTTTCGACAATCCAGTCAATATAGTCTTCATCTTAGTCCGTCTGCGAAAGATGGTCACAATTCTTTTTTGTGACCTTTACGGAACTTGGACTTGGCACACTCGTGGGATGTATACCTTGATATGCAATACATGCTCGGAAAAGCAGAGATGTTTGCCAAGAGGTCGTCCGTGAGTGAGGTCCTCAGGGTAGTAGGTGACTGACCCTCTCCGTTCCAAGATTCGATAAGGTCCTCGGTATGGGAGAAGAAGCTTAGCAGATATCCCGACAGACCGCAAGGTCCGTCCCGCCATAACTTTTTCTCCAACTTGAAACTGGGGCACATTGTGGTTACTGACCTCCAACATATGGCCAGCCTCTTTTTGACTTCGCCGAAAGGTGTTCCGTACCTGTCTATGAATGTCATCAAGTAAAGCGCGCTAAGCGTCCGCGCCGCGTTGTGTCCAGTTCACCCAAGCCTTGTCTCAATGGACAACGCCACGTGACGACCGTATAAAAGTCTGAACTCTACTCCCTTTGTACTTTCTTGCTGTGAGGAATTCGGTGCGAACATTGCGTGCGGAACAAAGTTAATCAAATTAGTATACGTCGAGTTTACGTAGGTTGTCATGATATCAGCAAGTTTACGGTTGTTCCCATCAACCGAACCGTTCGTTAGAGGATGATACACGGGTGTCTGAGGATATCGTATGCCATGCCCCGCCAGACAGTTCCTGAAATGGTGAGACTTGGGCGGTGTACCATTGTCTGAGACTATTGAGCGAGGTTTGCCAGACTCAGAGCAATGTTGACCTCGATGAACTCTAGGAAATCTGCGGTAGCATCTGACATCGCGAAGGCCTCTACCCCTTTTGTTATGTAGTCAACAGCGACTATAACATTACAATTTCCGTGCCGCGATTTTAGAAAATGTCCGAGAAAGTCAAGACATAGTAAACCTTGAGCTAGGGTCACTATGTAGTAACCCTAGCACCGGGGTTACTATGCCTATTCTTAACCAGCTCGTCTGCTTACTTGCTTTAACTTCGAGAAAGTCAATTCCAATTAGCTTAAAAAAACCTAAAAAAGAAAAAAAAAGTTTTTTTTAACAGTCTGGTTGGGACACGCGTGACAAAAAATAAATTCTACGCGAAAAACATTTTTTATAACAATAATGATTGAACCAGACGCAATTTAGTCGGTAGTCACCTCCTTTCCACTTTTTTTCTCTCTCGGCATTTCGGGCGCGTGGAGGAGAGGTACTCCCCGCCTCTTCGTAGTGGATCGGCTTGGTTGCTTGGCGGCGCCCCGTACGAGAGCCATTGCTACTTCCTGGCCGTGTTCCAAAATTTACTCGATCTTACTCCAGGGTAAGGGTTTTGTACCCTTGGCGTTCTAAAACCTACCCGCGCCCAACGTTTTTCAATCTGTGCTGTCACGTGATACGAACCGCCGGAGTAACTCGGATCCATTTGGGTAAGATTTGGAACACAGCCCCTGTGTCTGCCGGTCGCACGTCATACCGTGCACGTACCGTGGTCACCGTGGTGGTAAACACAGTACATAGTCGTCGCGATGGATCCCGACCTGAAGCGTCGGTTGCTTCAACGCTGCCAGCAGCTGGGCCTTCGCCCGTACGAGGACACGCCTCGCCAGCCGGAAGGCGTCCGCTCCGATCGCCGCGAGACAACCGCTCGCGAAGAGGCACCCGCTTCGCCGCGGAAGGCGGCGAAGCGGGTGCCTCGACGAGTTCGTCCGAGCCGCACGACCCTTCAAGCCGCCGCGAGGACACGCAGTGGTAACTGATTTTTTTATTAAACGTTGAGTGCGGTGCCGCGTGCCTTCACTAAACGCTTTACGGGAACCGACATCTAAAAAAAATTGGCACTGGCGCGCGCCAGCAAACAAACAAAAGATGGGGTAAACGGGACACACGAATCACGCAAGGAAGAGCAGAAAAACAAAAACCTGTCACCCCGCGCCACTTCCTAAGTACTTACGATGACTAACTAACACAAGCAACAAGCCCTCTTCAGGAGGTCTTCACATATAAACGCGATAAAACTATAAAACCACCCGAGGTACACGAGGTACGCGAGACGCGTTACAAGACGGCGACCATGACAGAAAAACAAATGGCGAAGCTTTTGTTTGTTGTGGTAGCCGAACGGAAGTTACGATTTTGTAAAACGTTTGTAAACAATTACGACGTTCATTCGATGGATTTGTTTCTTAAACCTAAAAATATGTAATTCAAAAGGCGATTTCAAGAGATCACGAAGATTTTATAACCAACATCTAAGCTGTCACTCATTCTATTGGCCAATGAGAAGCTGATTTGAATGACCATCGTTACCAATGGGAAGCCGAGCTGAATGACATGGAATTTGCGCGGAAAATTTAAAATAAATCTCTCGCCTTCAATATTGCTCTAAAATTTCTTTTTCCCGTAAAATTCATTTTTTGACACGCGTGTCCCAACCAGACTGTATTAAAAAAAAACTATTTTTTTCTTTTTAGGGGCCCTTTCAGCGGATGCTCTGGAGGTGTACCTGGGTAACGCGGTGCATTCCACTTAGTAGTAGGTGTCTTCCGGGACTGGCAGTGTTCGCATGTCTGAGCGTATCTACCGACGCACGTCTTGACTTAGGCCGCACTACAGAAAACGTGAGGAGATACAGTGTAGGTCTTTCCTCGCCGAAGGTGACCTGCACTTGGAGCTTCATGGCACGCTTGAACTATTGCCACCCCCGTGCTCACGGGTACAACTGGAAGCCAGAAGGTGCATGCTGAGTTGTTTTTACGTGGCAGAGGATAAAGCGCGGTTTACACACTTGCGACCGAGTAAGACCAAGAAAGACAAGACCGGTTTTAAGCCTCTTGCGACGTCTTAGGACCGGATGCGCTGCTGTTGAGCTGGTCCTAGGACGTCGTAAGAGACTTAATAACCGGTCTTGTCTATCTCGGTCATACTTGGTTGTGAAAGTGTGAACGGGCCTTAATACAGACAACCATGTAAGCTTAGTACAGGCGTGGTAATCGTCGTCGCATATCATTACGTCTATTGGTGCGACTTTGTTATAGGCTCGAGCGTACATGAGCTAGCTCGGCTTCGTTTACCTGTGCCGTGTACAAGTCTTGAATAGCAAAAATCCTCACAGAGTGACGCGAAAATTCAAATCTCGGTGAAATGATTAACTGCGATAACAAATCGAGAAGTTGTATTCCTTCCTGAAGCTAGAGTTGCCTTCTTGCAAGCTTTGGCGTCGAATCTTGATGGATTGCAGCCATTTCAATGCAGTATTGTCTGTTAGTACCGTGAAACGGCGACCATAGAGATATGGACGAAACTTGCTGATGGGTCAGAGCACGGCGAGCCATTCCAGTTCAGAGAAATGGCGTCTGCTTTCACAATCGTCTAAATGTCGACTAGCGAACGCTAAAACCTTTTCAATGCCGGATGAATCAATTTGAGCAAGACTTCTCCCAGACCATCGTCTCTAGCATCGGTTTGCTGTAATATATCCTCCATCTCGTTAAAGTGTGCTAGAATGGGAGGGTTTAGCCAGGCATGTTTGATGCCAGCAAGTTACTAAATTTGAGCCTTCCCCCAGGTGCAGGTGGTTTCTTCCAGTAAAAGGTAAGTTAGGGGTTGTGTGCGTCTTTCGAAATCTAACTTTTCGTAATTCTTTTGAAAACTGGCTTCTATAGCATTTTCACTTTTTTTTTTAAATCCTCTTGATTGCTAGCTTTGTTCAAGCTATGAAATAGCTGATTTTTATAATAATTTTGAGAGAAGGCTTGGGGTTATCCACGGCTTTCAAATTTTACGCCACGATCTAAATATCTTATAGTGAAAATCCTTCGCATAGATCATTTGAACCCTATTAAAAAGTGTTCTATGCTATATTGGGATCAGTCTCTGTCAGAACATCATTCCAACTTGCGCATATAATATCGTTGCGAAACGTATCAAGAGTATCAGGCATTTCGTTTTGAAATTATTTTAAGGACTGAATGTCTCGTTTTGGGTGAAGATCTCCTTTTATGTAAATAAATATCAGGAGATGATCGCTGCTATGGGAGCTAGATATTCCTCCTTTTAGACGTGTATTGTCAATATTTGTAATGAAAAGGTCGAATAGAGTTTCTGTCTGAACAGTTTTTCGTGTTGGTCTGGGTATCGTATTAAGGCATCCGTACGTGGCAAGTCAGAGCCTCCTGTATAAGTGTACAATGCCCGTCAGCTCGCGGCTCCGGCAATGCAAAGGCGGCCGGCAAAAAGTGCGTCTGGCTCCCGCGTGATGGCGCCAGCTAGCCGTACATGTTGTGTTGTGCGGTGAAGCCCACGGCCCTTCCCGAAGGGAGCGGGAGATTCGTTCGCCGGATGTGATCGGCGGCCAAATGACCAAAGATCGGCGTGCACGGCCGCAACTCGGTGAGAATCCCATGAGCCGCTGTGATTGCACTTTGAACCTCGGATGAGAAGCAGTATCTGGGTTACACCGCAGTCTTAAGCTGAGCCATGCGTAAGTAGAAAAAGCGCTGCGGGGTTTGCAGGCTCGAACGTCAGAAAAGAGCAAAAGGTCAGACAAGGCAAACGCAGTCGCGCTGGTCAAAGGCTTTTCATATAATAATATTGCATCGTGCCTAAATTTTCAGCATGTTAAATGTAAATTGAAAAAAAAAAGCAGTGATAAGCAAGGATCGAACCGCGTCTAAATAAGGGACAGCAGTTCTGCTGACAGAAGTTTTGCAACAGAATTTTGTCCCCCTTTTTTTATAATTGGTGCGTTTCAACGCATTAAAACAACCCTAGCAACACTAAACATTGCTGCAATGTTCTGCTATGTTACTGGTGGAGCGTGATCGAGTCACGTTGCCGTAACGAATGTTTTGTGCTGTTATGGGGAACTTCTGCATGCAGTTCTGGAAATCCGACCAAATTTAGGGGAAAACCGACTTTTAGCAGGTGCTGGAATTATTAGCGGGAGTAAAGGTACCCAGTAAACTCATTGGAAACAAATAGAATCTTTATACATATATCATATAATTTGCGCAGAAAGACCAACTCGGACACAAAATCACTAAATGCCAAGGCTTCGAAGACAAATAAAATATGTACGAACATAGTTCCGCTTGACTAGAGGTAGAAGAAAAATCTATGCTCTAATCTACCTTTGCGTCCGCTCTACCTCAACTTCTGAAACTTTCGAGAAAGAGGCTTTCGTGCGAACATCTTAAATCTATCGTTCCTGTCTGTGTGACAGAAGGCATAGTTAACAAGGAGCGGTCTGAAGAACTTTGTGCAGACAAGATGGATCAGTTCACGTCGATGAGCCTTGTTGTTTGTTGGGCAGAGCAGCAAAGGAGAGTCATACACTGCTGGCAGTGCAAACTTCACAAGAGTTTCGAGGGGCCGCCAATCCCTGAGGTTGTACGACAGCACATCCGCTGCAAACATCCTGAGGACATTGAGAAGATGGGCGAGTTCATCTGAAGGGTACAAAAGGCCTCCCCGGTCCAGGTGGTTTGTGATCCCTTGCAAGGCACTGTTTGTCTTCGGCTTTGTAAGAAGATGTATGCAGAAGAAGCATGAAAAGTGTTCTTGTACAACACGGGCAATGTAGCCCCCAACGTGCGCTGTCGCCGACAGCTCGAGGCTTGGCAGGTACTGTACATTGGAATCTGACAACCTGTCTAAGATATCCGCTGCACTCTGTGGAAGTTGAAATGGCGTGGCAGCTGACACTGTTGGTGGTATGCACCGAATGGCTGAAGTCATACCCGATGAGGTCGAGGCAGCATGTGACACATTGCTCTGCTGGGAAGCTGTGATGAGACCAGTTTTCAGGATCTTCTCAATTCCTGAGATTGCAGCCCGAACGTTAAGCTGGTCATTGCACCCTTGGGATCGTCTCAATGAGCCAAACAGGGACTCAATGGCGTCGCTGCTGAACTTCCTGGTCAGTACAAATCCAAACTCTTCCTTGGTGAGAAGGTGTTGTACACATGCAACTGTCGAGTATGTTGTCAAGAGAAGGGCTTCGTAGGTTTCTGTTGTCAGGAACTGTGATGGGCTTGCCGTGCTCTTGATCTGCTCGAGATAGGCTGGGAATGAAAACTCGAGCCATTCCAGACGAGGGTCGTCTGGGTGATCATACTGGCGCACATCTGGGTAGCGTTGGTGTATGTGTTGTGTGCAGTTACTGGTATCATGCAAAATGAACCAGCGGTACACAGAGTCCATGAAGAAGATGGTTGGTCCTGCATCCGCATACAGTAGGTCACTCGTGTGGCCAGCTTGTTCCTGCAGGTGCTTGAGCACAGCGGTCACTTCAGGGGAGAAGAGCTGGACTGCTCTCTTGGCATTCATTTTTTCTATGTTGCTAGGGAAAAGATGTTTGCGACTCAGGAACCTGACTGGCTTGACAGCCGCCTCTCTCTGGAGCTCGTACAACTTCTTGAGGTAGAAGGACTTGATCTCATTGTCCTTTCCAAAGTTGCGTTCCAGGAACTGGGACCGTATATTCTTTAAGATGTGAACATAGTCAAAGCTAAGGAACAGAATCCTCTCCGGGTCATTTGGGTGCAGGATATGATGTGTAAGGAGTCCCCCACAAAGCTGCTTCATTGCATTGACATTCACTCGGTGATTGTCAGTTACAATCCGGAGTACTTTGAAGCCAACGTCTTCCACCTTGCCCAAGACATGAAGCAGAAGCTTGGCCAATTCGGTTCCTGTTAACCCTTTGGTAAAAAAGTAGGCAACAGGGATCCGGTATGGAATGCTGAGCCCATTCATGAGAAAGCACAGCAGCGAATTTGCCAGGATGGGCTGCTTGGTCTTTTCAGTCAACGGTCCCAGGTCCACTTGGCCCACAAAGACATCTTGCTGCTTGTTGTACTGCAAGCTTTGCTTGATCTGCATCTCATCAATAATGAGAGAGCATGTCCTTGATTGTGTGTTTGCCAGGTTGTGCAGTTCTGTTTGAAGCCGAGCCTTCGCCAAGTCGCTGAAGCCAGTTTGACCTGAGGCAGCTCCGATGTAGCTTTGCAGAGTGTTCCTGCTGGGAAGTTTAAAAAGCTCTTCAGATCTTATGTGTTCATAGGCCTTTGTAGAAATGTGTCTCAGCAAAATGCAGTGACGGATGGTATGTTCTGTCCACCTTGGGCTTTTCTTGTGGTAGTTCTTTACCTGGTCGACTAGAAACATAGCCGACACGTTCTTCTCCTTTGCTTGTTCACAGATGTTAAGAAAATTTGTGACATCATCTTCTTCCCTCAGGTTTCGCAACTTTTCCAAGTCTTTTTTGTATCTGTCAACAGTGTTCTTGAGTCTGTCCACTTGGTTTCGCAGGGTGGTGACTCGTCGGGTCCATTTACGTTTCTCTACGGTTATTTGTGCTGACATCTTTCGAACGTCTGCCTGTGTTCCTTGTTGGGTGAGCAGCACTGGCTGTTGGCATGGCCTGCTGTCTAACACTTCTGATGCCTGCCTGTCTTGAGGCTCCAAGGTGCTCGCTGGAGATGTCCGGATGATTAGGATTCGTTCAGCACCTTCATTGCACGAAGAGGAGGTCGGTGGAGTGTCCAGTGTAGAGCTTGATGTCGCATCAGTCACTTGCGAACTGCCTGTGTCCAGGCATTGCCTCTTGGGAACTTCTGATGAATATGTAGTGCTGCACTTCCTTTTGATAGCGTCCTTCATCTTAGTGATATTTGAAGGCTGCATGCTCCAAAAGATGCTTGGGATAGCACCCTTCTTCAGCTTCCGGCGTTTGCCCTCAACATAGTCGGATGGCACAAAGTGCCGACTGCAAACCATGGAGTAGGTTGATGGCAGCCAGTCATCTCTCTTGATTGCTTGTAGCCAGCTTGCTCGTTCATCCGGGTCTGATGGTATTTCGTGGAGTGCAAAGTTCTCTTCCTGACCTGGCTTTCGTCTGCTTGAACCACAATGTGGTATGCAGCAGGTCATGCCTGAAATTGGACGTCATGATTAGGGCCTTACCATACTTTTCTCTTCCTTATTTGATTATAATAGTGATCACTTGTGTATCTGCAATTAAATGCTTTGTCATCTTCTGTGTGTAACATTCTTTACATATGTGAACTTCGACTGATAAACTGAGTGCATTGTTGTAAAAGGAGTATGCTCACTGTTTATTTGTAACATATTTGGGGTTCTGCCTATTGGATTTCATTTCTGAGCAAAATGCAGGCAGAGTTTTTCGGAGCTTTAGTTTGTGGTACCTGAAATTTAGAGTAGCTTTTCTAGCCGAAGTGAATGAAAGGTAGAAAGCAGCAGTTTCCAAATTTAGTAAAGGAGCCTTTTCATGTGTGAAACATACTCGACTATGGTTCTAGAGAGGCTAGTGTTTTTTATTATAAAAGACTAAACAGCAATTTTGTGACACCTACAGTCGGAAATTGACACTCAAAACGAGGTGAATCGTAAGCTGGCTCGCGGAACCACGGAGATATAAAGGCCGGTTGAGTTTATTACAGCTGGCAGACCCAAACAATTTGGAGTTTTTACGACAAATCTAAATTGACAAAATTTATAAATAACAAAATTTTTATCGGCGAGTGTTTTCTGGTTCTTATTGGCTTTATTCAAAAACGGAGAACCTATTACAGGTTTAAAGGAACACTGACAGTGTATTTATGCTCGTCAAGGTTTTTATTTGTACATTACATATGAGAGCCAAACTACCCAGAAAACAATTCGCTGCTCAAAATTTGCTTTCTTTCTGATCGAAAAAGCCGATCGAGAACTGGCCGGTTTGAGTCGCGCTCACTCTCTTCTCCGTGGCCACGTGCCGTTTTTTATGATTTAGACAGAACCACCAAAGATAATCAGAGTCGTACGTCATCGAAGGCAAGCACACAATATTAGAAATGGAAAAGATATATGATATCCATTTTTTGTGGCTTCTAAAAAGCTGCAAATACGTTGTTTTTGGGGGAAAAAGGTATCACAGCCACGTGACTTCCGCCACCTCTCTCCTCTTTCTATATTTCTTCCTCCCCAGTCCATTAAAACTTGTTGGCCTAGTTGGTTCATGATGCAGCCTAGTAGTTTTTGCGCGACACAAGGGAGTAGAGGGGCTTGTCCGTGTCTACTCCCTTATTAGGGAGTTGTAGTAGATCGTTTTTGTCTTCCGCTACGGTATCCGTAAAGAAAACGCCGCACCTGCAGCATGCGCGCCGCCAGCCTTGTCTGCATAGTTCAAGGTCTCGTGGCGGATTACGGAGCGCTATCCGGGTGCTTAGTGGGTTGCGGAAACGGTCATACAAGTCCCCATTGTCCCTTGTGTCGCGCTAAAACTTCTAGACTCCCCAGTCGTTTCGGTTTCAAGCAGTTGCGTTTTGTTTTGTTTTTACTTTACTACAAATATACGTGACGCTGTAGCAACATATTGATTCGGTAGTCTTCTGATACCATAATAAATCGCATGCTAAAAAAATAAAAAAAAGTTTTGGGGGGTGTCTGTTCTTTTGTTTTAGAATGGTTTATTTAACACCACTTGCGAAGTACACACATGTTTGTGAATAAATGCTTCGAAACTCAAGCTGGATTTTTCTCAGTTGATTTTTCAGAATGGTAAAGTGTTAGCTAATGGACCACTTCCTTAAACTATCTCCCAGGAGCTTGTTTTTCGTCACGTATAGGTATGCTACCGCTGAATGACGCTGATTTATTTCAATATGATGACCTGCCTATGGAGATACTATGTAAATGAAGCCTAGCACATACCAGTGCTGATATATGCAATATTTTCGCTCCAAACAGGCTTCTAAAAATACGAAATGTCACCACATCTGTAATAAAGCTATAGATTAATCCTCATACTGCAATGTGGTCTGCGTGTCAGATGAGACCTAAATAAATCGCAAAAAATTCGGATTTGCGAGCTACAACACTGTAATTGATCACGCAAGTTCGGCTAGGGGGTGAATTTAGTTAATAAAAATATAAAGAAAAATACTTTCCTCAGTCAAAAGTTACAAAGGAAAATCAAAAAATTCCCACGTATCTCGATCTAAAAAAAAAAACAAAAAAACGCGGTTGTAGGTTATTGGGACGCTTGATTTGACAAAAACGTGGACGGGACAGCCTTATTATCGTTCCCCGTTTTTGTCTATCAAACGTCCCAGTGGGCTACAAGATTGTTTTCTATCATGATGAAGAAAACCCGAGACTGTGGTAAAAGCAGGGAAACTTGGTCGAAGAAGAAAGATAGGGGAAAAGAACGTCCTACTGCGTTTATTTCCTCTTTTTGACTGGGTGAAGTCTTTCCTTTTTTATTTTCAGAAATAAAATCCACTACCTAGCCGAACTCGTGCGGGCAATTACACTGTCGTAGCTTGCAAATCCATTTTTTTTTTAGATTTATCTAGGTCTCGTTTGACATCTGGACCACGTACGCTGTATAAATTTTAGTAATGTACAACGCGCAAGAAAATGATTTTTTTATTATGTGCTACTGGCAGCTGATGAAAGCAGGCGGGACATAGACATGAAACCGATATAAGACATGAGGTGTTTTGACGAGGGGAGAGAATGGCAGATTTTTGTATTTTCTCAAAAGCCAAGCTGGTATGTGCAATTTTAAAATGACAGTTGAACCACAAAAATATAGCATTCCGCGGTTCTCCTATACAGGCGTGCTATAACATAATTTGAGACATTCGGTACTTCTCTGGAAAATTGTATGACGGAACATTAGGACGTTTTTCACGTCCAGAATGCTCTGTTTTGGGGTCGCGCATGCAGTTGCGCCACTATTTACAGGGCTTGTGAGAGCACTAAATAGTAGCTTCGCGGTGATTATTTGCATTCATGTTCATTACAATCTTTAGATTTATTCCGTCACTCACCTGCTAGCAGTCGTTGCAAGCTGTTTCCGTGCGCGCCCGAGAAAGCGCCGAAATTCCGTTTTAGCAGACGAAGCGTTCGCCGGTCGCGCCGCACCAGCGCCTCCTGGCTACACTTACCTTGGTTTAGCTTAGAAGTCGTTTGATGGCGCCACTTACCTGTACACGGCATGTGTACCACTCTGAAGGCGGAGCTGACAGGCATAGTACACTTATCTAGGAGGCTCT
>JAZHYW010003269.1:0-20347 GCA_037355805.1 Ixodes ricinus
GACGCGCTGGCGGGAATGCTGACGCAACCTAGGAGGCGCTGCGTGACTCCGGTAGTGACGATGATCCTGGATTCAATCCCCACCCCTGCCCGTTTCGATCTGGATGAGTGTCGTACCGGCGTGCGGTCGTGATCACTACTGCGTAGTAAACGTTTAAGACCCCGTGCTTGCAGTGGTACGGCAACATTTCTCATTTACAGCGGAAACACCGGACGCCTAATGGAGCTGTCCAATTACTCGTTGTCTACAGATACTCACACCGCAGAATTACGCCACGCGCAAAGCGAGGGTGCCGCCTGGTGGAGTTTATTGGTTGGTTTCCGCATAGTTTGTTCCATTGAGTCAGCTGCCTTTATTCTGATGTGATGTTGTGCTTACAATTCACTGAGACACAATCGTTTCACGCACTAACTCAAGGTTCACTTTGATTCGTTGAGGGACGAGTGAGCTCCGTTAATTGTCGGAAATATTTACTCAAAAATAAATCGACCTTATATAAAAAAAACTGAAAAAAACGCCTTTGCAAGACAGTTATTTGCAAGGTCCACTGAAAGCCAATCCCTGTCATTTACGAACCATTTGTAGCTGATGGGAAGCCACGAATCGCGTTGAGAGTCAAAGATATTATCTGTGCCAAGATTTTTGAGCACAATGCAGACGCCAAGCTCAGCGTTCCGGTGCTTATCGCGCTTTTCAAGCGAAACGGAATCAGTGGCTTGTTAATCGCTAGGCTCTTTTCGTAAGTTGTGATGATCTGGCTTGCGCGGGCTCTTAGAGATAATGGAGATACTCTCCAGTGAATGCGGTAGGCTTGGTATCGAAGTCCCCATCATGATAGATGACTTTGTTAAACACCTTATACTGTGTTTGTTGATTTCATGCAAATTTTCTTACCCAAAATCTCCGATTCAGCCGGAACCATTCCTTTTGCACGATGAGCCCTGGGACTTCCCTTGACACGGGAGGAACAAGAGCGCGCACGAGTGTTCTGAGGAATAATCTTCTTCGTCTCTCCTGTTTTTTCTCGAGGACAGAAAGAAACGCGAGCGAGTGGTGAGCTCCGGCAGTTCGCTGGTGTCGCTTATTCTCTTTTTCGTTTTGGGGGATCGGTGGCCGAATGGGTTAGCGCACACCAGCTCCGGAGCACGCGGAGCAAGTGGAGCGAAAGCTCGCGCTGCAGGGGATTCAACCGCTATTTATTTGTACCCTTTTCCTCATAGATGGCGCAGAATTTTTCCGGAACAAACGAGTTGCATGCTCGCAGCTGCGCATGCAGGTCGGGCGCTCCAGGTGCGCTCGGGCCACGGGCTGTTCGACGCCGATCTCGAGCTAGATCTTCTTCGCTCTGCGACCGCTGCTGCCGGAAGCGGCCGACAGGCGGCGCGAGATACTAGCCAGTACTAAAGTCCCTTGATAAAGACGTTTTTTACAAGTACCGCCAACCATTGTTGCGGAAACGCGCGAGACACGTGCCACGAACGGGTGCTCCGCCGCCATTCGCTTCCAACGGCCGCTCATTTCAGTGCTGCGCCGCCATTTGCTTCCAAGGGCCGCTCGAGACACGGGCCTCGTGCACTCGCGCATTTGACGCTACTTGCAAGACAAACGCAAATATATCGAGGGGCTTTAGCCAGTACATACGTAGATCATAGTGGCTTACAAAAACGTAGAATAAGCTCTGATTTACGAATGGATTCAAAGTTCCTACCACGTTCGAAATTATCGAAAGTACAGGGTGCGGCGTTACAACCGTTTGGACACTACATTTGGCACGCAAGCGTTGTGTTGCAAAAAAAAATATTTTTTTGAGTTTAATTTAAAGCTAGAAAACAAAGCAGAAATCAAGTGGCAGTTTTGCACTTCCTATGTCCTATATTGGCCTGCTCTTCGATTGAATACTGGTTTGCCAACCCGCTCCCAGGATGTGTGGAGTAAAGCCCATCTATCCAGCAGGAAAAGTGGCGCCATTCATTTTTGTGGAAATGCTTGAGACACGTGACGCGCGCTACTTCTGGGAAGAACTATAGAGCCACTAAATGAGCTGCGCTTAGAGTATCGGCACTCTTTTCTCTAGCATTGCTGGGGGCGCCGCCGTTTTGGTGCTTGTGCAGAGCAGACGCAACTGCCGATCGTCATGATTCTAAAGTGCGACTTCCTCAGCATTAGATTCGGCGTTAGGAAGCTCATGTAATATTGTTTTGCTCTGTCGCGAACTGTAAACATTTGTGGAGGGCAGAAAAGCGTTTCCTGTGATTTCAGACAAATCTTCAGATAACTGGAAATCATGATTTTAAGCCATAATATGAACAAGTGCCGTTACTCTGAAGCGTAACTTATTTAGTGGCACTAGGAAGAACATGGCGTCTGAAATCTAGGTCAGTGCTGCGCTGTTCCGCCATGATCTTCCCTACGGCCACTAAATAAGCTACGCTTCAGAGTAACGACACTTGTCCATATTGTGGCTTAAAATCATGGTTGCCAGCTACCTAAACATTTATCTGAAATCACAGGGAACGCTTTTACGTCCTCCACAAATGTTTAAACACTTCGCGACAGAGCAAATCAATATTACACGAGCTTCCTAAAACCCAATCGAATGCTGAGGAAGTCGCATTTTTGAATCATGACGATTGGCAGTTGCGTGTGCTCTGTACAAGCACCATGATGGTGGCGCCTACAGCAATATCGGGGAACAGAGTGCCGACTCTGCATAGCTCATTTAGTGGCGAGGTCCACACTTCTGCGCGGCGAGGTCCACACTTCTACAAGGCGAGTCAAAAGCAACAAGAAGCAACTGTTTCCCACCCGTGAACTGTACCAAGGCGTTCTCTGTCCAAGCAAGTGGCGCGGCTCTACTACTCGTCCACAATCGCGCTCCAAGTGTACAGCAGCTGACAACATTGGCAACGGCTATGGCAAGAAAGGACACTTTCCGTCTGTCTGCCTGTCAGCGAAAAAGAGCCACTCAAATACACAAAGCCATGTTGCACTCGAGTTATCCTCGTAAATTCCAAAAGTTGAAGGCGCGGCCGGCAAGTGCAGACTAAATTCATTTTATAAAATTCACGCTTACAAGTACCGCCAAGCATTGTTGTGGAAACGCGCAAGACACGTGCCACGAGCGGATGCTCCGCTGCCATTCGTTTCCAAGGGCCGCTCATTTCAGTACTGCGCCGACAACTGCATGCTTCCAAGGGCCGCTTGAGGCACGGGCCTCGTGCACTGGCGCATTTGACGCCACTTGCAAGACAAACGCAAACACATCAAAGGGCTTTAGTCCAGACAGATAGGGGGATCGGTGGCCGAGTGGGCTAGCGCACACCAGCTCGGAGCACGTGGAGCGAAAGCTCGCGCTGCAGAACCCAGCATCTTACCGGCGTGCGGTCGTGTATCACTACTGCGTGGTGCTCGTTAAAGACCCCAGGCTAGCGGTTGTACTGCACTGGCTAAATTGCTCATCTACAGTGAGTGACTCGTCGCAACTTTAAATGGCTGACCAACTACACGCTGTATAGATATCCCCACAACCCAGACAGCCAAAGGGGGATTGGTGGCCGAGTGCAATAAAGAAAAAGCAACAACAAAGGATTGGTGGCTGAGTGGGCTAGAGCACAACAGCTCGGAGCACGCGGAGCGAAAGCTCGCGCTGTATAACCCAGGAATCCTTGGTTCAATCCCCACCCCTGCCCGTTTCGATATGGATGAACATCTTACCGGCGTTCGGTCATGTACCACTACTGGGTGGTGCACGTTGAAGACCCCAAGCTACCGGTTCTACTGCACTGGCTAAATTGTTCATCTACAGCTGGGAGACAAGTCGCCCGCTGAGGCAGACTATGTTCTAGGCTGTGTTAACATACACACACCTCAATTTGTTTCCAGACAGATAAGGTAGCACCGGTTCATTCCACCGTGATATAGTAAGATCACTGTTGAAAGAGGTGTTCATAACGGACAATAGCATAGTGAACTCCCCAGGTTATTTATGAATACACTAAAGTTATTTAGAGGTTCCTTTGATTTTGCCTAAAAATTAGAAAGGTGAATAGAAAAAAAAAAGAAACGTAAGCCTCACCTTTGGTAGAAGCGTATTTTCTACCTATTAATGACCCGTTTATATTTTTTTTATCAATCCGCAAAACGGGAAGAGGTACATTTAAAAAAAATGTTTCGGGCGTTAAAACGCGAACATCAAAATTCAATTTGCATCTCAGACTAAGCGCCTGTTTGTTGGTTGAGAAAATATATTGTAATTGTCCAAAATAATAAAAAAAACATGTTTCTTTTTTATTCCTATCTACTAGCCACCAAACAAGGCCTACAGAGAATGAAAATATCTGAAATAATGTGTCATAAAATAAATGTTGTTCGGAATAAGTATTCTAGCCTTCTTTGCAATGCATTCAACTATTTTTCTTTAAATTTCCAAATACATATTAGGGTATTGCTGTTCAACCCTGCACGATCCTAGGGTGCTTACGAGCCACGCTTGTAGCGTATGCAAGCGTTTGACCACGCGGTCTAACATATCACACACACACACACAAAAAAATAGAACCAACTAAAAGTCTTGCCTTCAGAGCCTTATCAGGCCTTTCGCTAGGAGTCTGCTGACGTCTACACGTGCAACACGTGCTGGCGGCTGCAGTCATATAACTGCTTGAAAGGAAAAATCTATTTTTTCTCTCCTATGTTGATTATTTACTTCAAATTACTTATATATAAGAGATGAGCGCGTGCAGTGCATGCACTTAGTAATGTTTTTGAGAAAATCTTGCTTTTTGACCCGTGTAGATAATTTACGCATCGCGAGAAGATTAAACGTTAGAGACCCCAGGCTAGCGGTTGTACTGCACTGGCTATATTGCTCGCCTACAGCTGATAGACAAGCCGCCAGTTGAGGCAGACTAACTTCAGGCAGTATAAACACACACGCGAACACCAATGAAGCACAACAAAGGCTTCGACAAGCTTGCTGTCTTTCGGTGCTTTTGAAGTAAGCACGAGCGATTTTAAGCCTGCCAAAGTTACATTCGCGTGCGTGATTCATTTGCTTGAGGCATGTCGGTGTTGGTTGTTTTTATTATACTCTGTTTCACCTTATGATGTACCGCAGCAAAGGCTACAAGCGCGAGCTCCTTGCTCCGGGACACATCTCGGCGGCACAAGCTCTCGTGAATTAAGAACAGCTGCCAACGCTATGACCTCGCGCTTCTAGCCTCTCTGCGGTACAATTAACATAAGGTGAAACGGAGTATAGTCACTCCCGTTGGATATGGGCATGAGCACAGCGATCCCGCAACTGCCCAGAGCGGCAGTATACAACCGGGAACTCGCGCTATTACTTCAAAGCGTGCTCTATCATCATCAGCATCCTAAACCTTCATCTTTGAAAAGTGAAAGGACCTTGCGGTCCCTGGTCGGTTCCCTAAGCCCAGAGCTCCGTTCGCCGCCCAGATTCGGCGGGCTCGCTCAACCAGTCGCTGCTGGTCACCGAGCTCTGTGCCGGATAGGGCCGATTCCCTGGAGGAAAAGGTGGGGGAAGGAATGGGGGTAATACCCTCACCGTGGGGGGGGATTCCCCAGGTGGAGGGGTACACGCTGGTACAACCTATACCAGGAGCAGTACACCGTGGCCGCGGTAGGCAGCAGTAACGCTATTCTAAACGCCTATAAACAGTTGAGTTTGAGAGCGTTTGGATGTGTTTGACTGCGTTGCGGCTGCGAAAAACCAGGACATCCCTGCTTCGTATGTCACGTGCCAAGATACTCTTTGAATTGAATTCCGCGCTTCATAAGAAGCATACATGTGCAGGTGACTCGCTTCCGTTTCTTGACGCAGCGCAGTCAAACGCACTAAAACGCACCTGTGTGTATGGGAATTTATACAACCTATTATGCATGGCATTAATTCTTACTGGTCTTCACAATCTGGTTTCGGCAACACTTGCCAGCATAATTATTTTTCCCGTGTCATCAAGGAACACGACCGCACTCACTGATGCAACACATAAACCCAAAATATTCGTTTGTAGGTAGGTAGGTGTTTATTTGTGCTCGTAAGCGCAGGCGCCACAAAAAGGCACGTAGCCCGTACAATGATTGCCGGAGAGCCCCGTATACGGGGGTGATAATGATATTACAGTGCGATATAATGTGAGGCACTGATAATGTACGATGAGGTATCACGAAGGAGGGTCTAAGTTGATCGCAGGTGTGTGGCAGCTTCGCGATAAAGTTGCGGAACCTGGTCAGTCACTAATGGGCTCGTTTGTTATTCTTTTTTTCAACGTTCAAAAAGTGCCGACCAGCGGAGCCATTAATTGTAATTTTGTTGTGTCTATATTTATACAGCGGGAAGCAAGGGCGGATGCAAGGGGGGGGGGGCGACGGGGGCGGCCACCCCCCCAAACAAAGTCGACTCCCCCCCCCCCCCCTCGAAATAAAACCGACTACCGGCCTGCCAGGCTCGGTACTCAAGGACGAGGGTTCAAAATAGGGTAGGCCGCACCCTAGCAGGCACACTTGTATAATGAACTTGGAGAACCACTCCGTCGCTTCAACCGAGACATGATGTCCGCGGCGTCGGTTTCAAAGCACGGCTTGGAGCCAATAAGTCGGCGCAGCGGCGCACATCTAGGTGCCGTCGGCGCAGTGTGGCTCTGCGGCGGCTAAACCAAAAGGCGCAACCGGAGTCCTGTTCATCTTACTCTTAATTCCCCCCCCCCCCCTGAAACGGAGTTTTTGATCCGCCCCTGGCGGGAAGTTAGTCAGCCCCGAGGGCGTCCGGTGTCTTCGTTGGAGATGAAAGCCAGTGCAGCATGCCGCTGCTTGTCTGACGTCTTTAACGTGCATCACGCAATAGTGATACATGACAGCACGCCGGTACGATTCTCATCCAAATTGAAACGGACGAGAGGGGGTTGGATTGAATCCACGATCCAGTGAGACTGCTCATACAGCGCGAGCTTTTGACTGTACGACGGTGTCTAGTCGTGCAACCCACGAGCAACGGCGAGACATCGCGGTTGAATTCGAGCTCGAGAGAAAAACAGCAACACGCAAGAAAATCTCTGGTTCGAGGCATTTAGTACTCGTGTCGCCATCTCGTTTAACAAGTTGGAAATAAAATTAACAGGGTAATTTTATTTACACAAATACGCAAATACAACACTATTTTGTTTTCTCGTCATGGTCTTAAAATTAAGATTAGAGGCACCCCTAGTACGTACGGCCAAGCGTTTTGTCACGTTTGTCTTCTAAATAATTGTATTTTTAAAAATGCCTTAAAACACGCTAAAAACAGTCAAAACGGTCATACTTCTGTATTTTATTAAAAATCTCCAGTGCTCTAAAGGAAAAATCCAAGGGCCGTACAACCTTCATTAGGTCTTTATAAGTAACCTCCAAAAGAATGAATACTGTCGTGCATTCCTGAAACTCAGGTTTGTGTAACGAAATTTGCCCATTGAGTGACGAGCGGTTGAATCCCCCTTAAATCCCCACCCTGCCCGTTTCGATCTGGATGAGCATCGTACCGTCGTGCGGTCGTGTATCACTGCTGCGTGGTGCACGTTAGAAGGGCCCCGGGCTAGCGGTTGTACTGCACTGGCTAAATTTCTCATCTACAGCTGGGAGACAAGTCGCCCTTTGAGGCAGGCTAAGTTCTAGGTTGTATAGACAAACCAACGAGGTAGAGGGGCTTAGAGCGATAAACCGGGGTTCCGGTCTGCACTCGAAAGTGACCCCCATAAGGCGGCTGCCATTGTACGCAAATGTGACCACTCGTCACATGACCAAACCAAATACGTGACGTCACAGGAAAGATGGCAGCGCCCAGGCAGCGGCTGGTCCCAGCTGGGCCGGAGCTTGTCGGATGCGTTGTTTGTTGTCGTTCGTGTCGGCGAGTTGATTTCAGACGCGGAAGCCGTCATATGAGGCCGGTCGAAAGCGACTTCAGAGTTCAGCGTGGTGTCTGACGTAGGTATAACGTGAACAGAAGGAGGAACGGTGTGCATTTCGCTGGTGACCGACGGGGATATTGCCACGAAAGAGACAATCGGCCCTACGTTGCTCGGACCTCGGATTGATTCGGATACCGCAAGTAAATTTTAAGGCGACGTTTCTGTGCTCTCGTTGACCATCGGAATCTTCGAGGTCTGCAGTGAAGCGTGTGCAATATGTTTGGATACGCAGTTTAGCGACGGAAATTGCGTGAGTCGTGCTTGGCAGTGTGCAATCGTGGTGCCGCTTCGTTCAAATGACCGAAGGCTCACTTTGGTTGTGCGGCGCACCGGAGAGCTGCCTTCAAGTGCTTCAAGTTGGTAGTTCCTGTGCCGTGCTTTAGGTGATGCTGTGCTGCTTCCTAAATTGTTCTGGCGTAGACGTGCACTTTCACGGAGCACAGGTGTTGCAGTTGGTATTGATTCCGCTTGTCTGTCGCACGTTTCGTCGACACAAGTTTCATCAACACTCGGTACGCGAATTGCAAGCTGTATGGGCATTTCATCGCGCGTGTTACCTACCCAGTCCACCCGTTCACGCCGCTTTGCGACGACAGTCTGCAGCGGCTCATTACCAGAAAAGTGGTTCCACATCCATTTCAGTTCAGTTCGTCCACGGCAGTCGCCAAACCCCGAAGGAGAGGATTTATTCGAACAGAATGCCTCTAAAACAATGCAGCTTTTTTAGTGGTCAGGATAGACTCTCTTCTGTCTGTTTTGTTATATTGTCACAGATGCTTGCTCCAGTCCTATTTTCTATCAATATTTACTATTCTGGAAAGTTCCAGGCCATGCTCAGCTGTCATCGTATGTTCTGGTGGAGGTGCTGCACATTTTACCCATAGCCCTTCACTCTGTGTGGACCCTGGCGGCTCCTCAGCCGAGTTGCCCCGCGTCTTAAACGCCCGGCGAGCCGTGAACCAAGTCCTATCCCAAGCCCGGCAGAAAAACCGCAAGACGAGCGAGTACCGCAAGGACGAACCTTGGAAATGCACCACAAAGAACCTGAAATCCGAGCCAGTCGCTGCTACCAGCAAGAACCACCGGAATTCGGTCTTTTGCCAGAAAAACCGAAGCTGACTAAGCCAACAATGACAAACCTGTAGCAGCAAACCATGTCCGCTCCCATCATCGTTTGCATGCCCGTCGCACCTCACACTCCGATGCCCTTTCACGCAAGGTGTATGAAGACGTCGAGGGCTGGATTGAAATATATGGCCGTGTCGCCCGCCACAGTGGGTAGACGGACAACCAGCTCCTGCAGAACCTATACTTCTCGTGGAAGAAACTGCCAGGCACTGGTTTGAGAACCACGAATCCTCCTTAACGTCGTGGGAAGTTTGCACGATCGAGCTGAAGTGCACGTTCATCAGCCAACATTGACCAGGGAGAGCCGAATTCCTGATTCTGTCCAGGATGCGGCCCCAACAAGAGCGTCACCGCCTTCGTGGAAGATGTTTTGGGCGTGATCGAGCACCCACGCCAACCCTGATGTTACAGAAGACAAGAAGCTAAGAATCCCATGTCCCTCATGTGAGGTACAACACCTCCGGCAGCCTTGTCCGCAACTCCACGACAACAGTCGAAGGGTTCATATCACCGCGGCTTCCAACATTGAATGTACACTGCAGGCCCGAGCCTGTCGCTATCAACAACTCCCCAGCTTCTCGACACTCGAGTCGTCCAGCTGCAACTTCGATGCCAGCCTCCCAGGCATCCGCGACATCCACGACGTTGTCCGGGAGGAGACCAGGAAGCTACTTCCTGCCATCAGTTGCCCGGCTTTTATTTTGATTGCCGAGATTGTTTCGGAACAAGTTCGACAGGCATTTCAACTGGAGACTTCGAGCAAAGCGGCATCTGACGAACCGAGGGCGACTTATGCCACAAAGTCACGATGACCGCCATCGGCTACCCGTTACTATTCAATGCCGATTCAACGAGACACCCCAACGCCGAAGCATTCATACATGCCCGAGCTTGCTGCATTGATGCAGAAAACTACCAGGAAAATTTGCGGATTAGAAGCCAGCCCTGCAGCTTCAGTGCATCAGATGTCAGTGGCCGCACATGACGTATGATTACAAGACGGCATCAGTCGGTCAAAGTTGCCACTCGACCAAACTGAACACCGACGTGCCAGGAGCATCATCCGACAACAAGCAGCACAGGTACTATGACTGAACGCCTGACACGAGACTGTCGCAGAAAGAACTCGTTATGGAACCATTTGCAAAGAACCAATAATTACGTAATCAAGTGGAAATCAACATATTTGATACACTAACCTAATAAACATATTTCCGCTCGCCTTTACGTCTTCAGAGTCTCTACACAAAGAATTGTGTTCACCGCACGTGCTGGAACTTTTGAATACACTCGCATCTCTGACCCCTCAATATTAATTAATGGGACATACCAGACTGGTTGCATTGGGCTGCACTCGTTCCACTTCTACTGAACATATGGCGCATCCGAAAACCAACTCCAGTGATGTGAAAATGTTATTTATTAATTTATTCTCTCCAGGGGCCTTTGTAGACATTGCAGAGAGGATACTTAAAACTATGCACATGATAATAACATTAAAGCACACTGCTGTAACTTGTTAGTTGCAAAAACAAACACACCTCTGAGCATCTAGTTTAATGGTATGTGTTCATGCATTGTTATATAGCAGGACACTTCCAATACGTATGACACAATAGACCCTTTGCAAAACCCCATCAAGCAACACAACTGTCGCCATTTTTTTCGGTGCAAAGCACACGAATATACCCCAGTTCACGTCGAACGTTAATGCAGCATTCGAGTCCAATAGGCGCTCAGCCGAGTTCACAGTGATGGCGGACATAACATTCTTGTCGAACAAATGGCCAAAGTATGAAGGCCTTGGGCAATTAGAGTAATAGCTACTGTAATTCGTTCCATCACAATTTGGCAAGCGGCGAAGGCTACAGTCTTGGTGAGTCAATAGGCATGTTGGAGAGAGGCACATGACAACATATCATCAGAGTGCTCGTCAGCACAGATTTCTCACATGCCTTCACTCCGTCAATCTGATTGGCACGAGGGGGCTGTGGCGGTTGCCCTTTTCCAGGTTATGGTAATACGAAGTATAGGCAGCCCACACTTTAGAAAGAAGTCTATTGAAGAGACCGAAAGGAATGGTAGTCAACATTTTTCAACAAGACTGCTTTTCGGGCAAGGGGTGAACACAAATATGAATCATCTTGTACAGGTAACTAGAACAAGTAAATAATTGACCGACTAATACAATGCACTCTTGGTGAAAAAAAAGTATTGCTGCAAAAAAACCTACGAAAGAGAAAATTGTGCAATTAATCTATGCGTACACCAAAAATAGCAAGTCGAATAGCATTGAAGCAGGTGCCTGCAACGATTTATTCATCCCCCACTCAATAAAAACGTCATCCTCGCAGCTGAAAATAAGTGTGCAATTCGCACTCACAAAAAAAGGAAGAAAAGCGATCGAATGTAGAATCGTCGATTAGCACAAAAGGTTAAAGATCGCAGGAGCTTCCTCGCTAAAAGTTTCTATGGTTATTCGGTGACGCAGGGCTGAAACAACTTCCCCTAAGTCCTCACGCGACGTATACCTTTCGCTTCGATTCTCAGACGTTCAAACGAAGCTAGAAAAATGCGAATATATTATGCTAGGAGTTATATCGTAAAATTGTTTATAAGTACAAAACGTAAAGATCGCAGGAGCTTCCTCGCTAAAAGTTGGCTGTGATTATGCAGTTACCTAGGGCTGAAACGAATTCCCCTAGGCCCTACGTCCGATGTATACATATCGCGTCAATTCTCAGACATTCCAACGTTCAAACAAAGCTAAGAGAAAGCGAAAATTGCATGCTAAAAGCACTCAAAGTTCTATCGACCCTCGAACACATCCGGGAATCCGAGCACCGGTACGGCGACACGGCTGATGCTGTCTCGCAGGTGTTAATATCCAGATGATACAGGGCGATCTTGCGGAAAAAGGTAATAAAGTCTCATTTCTTCATATTTTCACATTATACCTGCGTCAGCGAGCACGAAGAAGACCGAAGTCGTCGGAAAGCAGCTACACATCGCGGCTACCGCGCACCGAACAAACTCGCATTCCCCAGCTCTGGGCGCTGCCATCTTACCGGTGACGTCACGGCTCTTGTGAGGTCACGTGACGTGTGGTCACTTTTGCGTACAAAATGGCGGCAACCGGGGGGTGCCACTTCCGAACTTCCGGTTTATCACTCTAAGCCCCTCTGCCTCGTTGAGACAAACTTACCACCCGCGGATATCATTTTATACTTCGTTTCAGCTTAAGTTCAGTTCGATTCCCGCCCCTGCCCGTTTCGATCTGGATGAGCATCGTACCGGCGTGCGGTCGTGTATCACTACTGCGTGGTGCACGTTAAAGACCCCAGGCTAGTGGTTTGTACTGCACTGGCTAAATTGCTCATCTACAGCTGGGAGACTCGTCGCCCTTGGAGGCAGACCAAGTTCTAGGATGTATAAACATACAAACAACCCAATTTCTTAAGTTCAGACACAGCCGATGCTACAAGCGCGAGCATGTGGCCCTCAACAGTGGTTGCACTGCACGAGCGCGCGTTCTTGGCAGGGACACGGAGAGCTTGGAGCTCGCGCCTGTAGCATTGGCTGCGTCTTGACTTAAAAAACCTGTGACACGCCAAAAAAAATTATGCTAGGCGTTGAAATGGCATATCAGGGCATTACAAAACAATTGTTTCACTATAGAGTTGCGTAGTTTTTTTTATAAAAAATAGAAATACGAGGCCCAATTTAAAGTTCCCGCCAATGCTGGTGTGACGTAACAGTGTGCCGCAAGGTGCCGGGCGGTCAGAAGGGGGCATCGACCTACGTCACTAAAAGTGGGTTCGCCGGAAGTCACGTGAGTTTCACTCCTCGTGCTCCCCGCGACCGTGCCTAAGACTTCTTTTTATTTTTTGTTCTGCTCTTCGTACGAGCGATCGTAAAAAACAAAGTTTCAGTTCCACTAGCTTTTTATCGCTGCACCGTTGGATTAGTTTGCGTGCTGTAAAAGTTGAGGACGAAAAGTCAGTGGATCGACGTGATGGAGGTCAATGAGTAAGCAGTTGCGAGTACAAGCCAGTGTACGAGCGCATGCCGTCAGTCCGATGACCTCTGTCTTTCGTCGTTTCATTTGGGGTGGCTGCGCGTCCACGAAAAAATCTTCGGAGTGGCTCCAGGCTGCAGTTGAGGTCTCACATCAAGACCTGTGAGTTTTAATAAACTTCGCCTAGAGGTTGTAATCTTCATCACTAAAGTGCATCGAGCATATCCATCGCCTACCCACGGATTCTAATAGCTGTCCGGCGGAAACCGCAGTCAGCCACCTGTCCATCTCTTGTATGTCTCTCGGAAATGCATGCAGTGTGATCTCTTCTTCAGTTTCTGAAAGACCGGGACAGTCCCTCACACAGCAACTTCTAGGCTTTGTAGTTGATCGCGTCAATTCACTGACTCCGCTTCTTCTACCTTTACAGCAACATTAAACGATGAAAAGCAAATAAATGAAACCTTATCTGTTTGGATCGCTCGTGGAGGTGCGGAGAACAACAAAAGTATTTAAAAATAATATCACACGCGCTCGCGGTAAGCACGAGGAGGGATACAGCTCACGTGACTTCCCGCGATGCCTCCTTCTGACCGACCCGACACCTAGCGGTACACTGTTACGTCCCAGTCCGCTGGCGGGAACTTTGAATTGGGCCTCGTATTTATATTTTTTATGAAAAAAAAACTACGCAACTCTATACTGAAATTTTTTTTTGTAATGTCCTGATATGCCATTTTAACGCCTAGCATGAAAAAAAATGTTTTTGGCGTGCCAGAGGTTTTTTTGCTGGAACGATGTATAGTAAACAAGAGAGGACAAGAACGAGAGAGAGAGAGGAAGAGAGCAAACGTTTTAATTGGTTCATTTGCTTTCGATACCTTGATTTGAGATCAGAAATTATATTATTGTGTCATCAGGGGTGCTCCCCTGATCGCAAACACGAACTTGACTTAACAAAAACGTTGGTGTGGGAACTCAAACCAGAAAGATTCTTGTTTGAGGCTCCTCCCAATGTTCGGGTTCATGCACGCGGCCAGCGAGAATCTGAGGATCCCCTCACATTGCGATGACGTGGCCACGCCGGTGGAGCGCAAAAACCCCCGCATTTTTCTCTGTTTTTTTGTTTTTTGGGGGGGGGGGGGGGCGTTAGAACGAGCGAATAACGGGAAATGAAAGGCAACAAAGGAAAGTATTATTAACTTTTTATAAAATATGAAACATTACTACAAGAATTATGACGTAAACTAATTTTAGCTAAGAAATCTCAACTTGTTTTCTTGTAGTCTTTCGCCACGGTCTTTCAGAATAAACTTGGCGAAAGCCGCGGTAACTACCTTGTGGTTTTGGTCCCTCGTTTCCGTCGTTAGTTTCTCTGTTTCTGCAAGATACGAATGGCATTACGGGAAGAACATATTACGTCAAGGTACGCCGCGACACCGATCATCCTTTGTGAGGCCGCCGTGAACAGAAGCTGCTAATGAGATGTCCTGTTTGCCTGTGAAGGAGGCTTCAAATGGATAGCAGAGCTGACGACGACTCCGTGATAATAATTGACAGGTCGGGAGATCGACACAGAGTGTGCACCGGTTGTGAACACGCTGTGGATGACGCAGGAAAGTTTCTTCGGGCAGTTTTAACAATGCATTGCTCCCCTTGTTCACTCATATACGACAGTAGTTTCCATAAGCCATGCTCTTTTGTTTCGTCGCTGAAAAAATGGGCGCGACCGCATAATCTCGGGCAACCCTTTTGTCTTACTTTTTATTTGCACGAAAGCTTGTAAAAAATAAACAAAAAAACGGCTCTCACGTCTTTACACGCCCCTACCGAAGTACTTCGATATCCTATGCGGAGCGCAAGTTCATCTGCTTCTTGCACAGGGGCTGCGTGACGTCAAAACGCCGGGCTCGTATTGGCTGACTGAAACAAATAGTGGGTAGATCTCAAGGCGCCTAGCATTGAGGTGTATACCCACTACCCTTTCAATCAAAGCCAATCAGAGCTCGGCGTCGTTCTGACGTCACAGCAGCTCCTGTGCTAGAAGCAGACGACTTTCTCTCCACATTGGCTGCAGTGCGCGTGACGATTCAACGCTCTTTGCGTGGAAACGTTTGAGAAACAGAAAGCCCCTGTTTGCCGCTAACAGACACTATTCGGGTTTGAGTTGTGACGACAAAATGACGTAAGGACAAGAATGTACGAAATAATTTGCATTGTTTAAACTCGACAACCGTACCCCTGGCTAAATTAACTAGAAAGAAAATGGCCGCAAAACTTCAAAAGAACATGCATCCGCGATGCTCGTCGGTTCGACCGTGGCGGGGGTTTGACTTACGATCGGTAACTTGACCAAAGCGCACTCTGTCAAGCGACAACAGTCTGCTTTTTTTCCCTCCCCCTTTGCCTTGGAGAGAAACAATAAAGTTGAAGTTGAAGCTGAAGTTGAAGTCTATTCCGCGGCAGGACTGGGTCGAAGGGCACGGTGAGTTGGCGTTCAACGTCGCCGATAAACTACCCTTGGCGAGATGCAAGGCTCGGCTTCTATTTGTGCCGGTGTTATGAAGCTTGACATTCGTGGCGTTTTTGTGGCTCGTAACGACGGCCTTGCTGAGATTATGAAGACGGTAAGAAACCTTCATTCAGCGTTGCCGTGTGTCAAGATTCAAAACCTCACCTTGACACCAAGCAACCAACGCTTCCGCCGGTACGGAGGCAGCAGCCAACGGTTCGAAAGAGAATTGTGTCGCCACCACAACCGCCAGCGATCGCGCCAACGACAAGAAAACAAACGACAATCTCATTCAATTTTGTGTAGCATTGACTGCTCATTCATCGGATGACAGAAGTAAGTGACGTAAAACGCAATGTAAGTTTGCCAGCGTTTTGCAAACTAACGCGTTCCATTGAAAATTTAGTGTGTAGAACTTGTTAACGCTATGAAAGTTTGACGGGCTATTGTGAATGTAGCCTTCACACAAGTGTTTTCAGAAGTGTGTGTTTTGCCTGCATGAATGTAAAGCTACTGTAACACTGCCTATATCGTGTCCTAAATAAAAGTATTTCCGCTTATTCTGGTAATGTTGACTATCTATTGAGTGCTTTTGATACCCGTGGCGCCGGGACTTTTGCGGGGGGTGAGTGGGGGTGGGGGGCTGAGGCGGCGGGGATGTTTATGACTTGGGGTCCGGGGGGCGGGTCGAAATGTGTGTGTATATTATAAGGTCGGCCGGGTTGGGGGGAGAGGGAGGCACAAGTTCTATAAGCACCCCTCCTCCCTGGCTACGCCACTGATTGATACCAATTGGAGAGCATCCTACATTCACAGGCTGCCATAGACATGTGCATAGCCATTGAGCTCGTACCACAATATCAAGATTGTTGCAAACATGCTTCACAATACGTAGTAGCTTTTTTTTTTTAGTACATATGGCTCGCTTTTTCTCCCCTATATCTACTCTGTTTTCGCTTGTCGTTTATGCTGGATGGTGATAAGTCAACAGTGCGTATATGCCCAGAATCACAGGCAAATGTCAAGAATTCGGTTCACACTACTCTTTAATTTTAATGAGTTATTGTCACTTTTGGAACGACAATCCACTTAATTAGTATCATAACCTTTACATTAAACATGCGTGTGTTGAAAGTAGGACCATGATCTATCTTATTGTTTTTCTTGGTCACGGAAATGACAACCATGCGCAGGAATGCACTGGCTAAAGTTTTTCGTCTACAGTGGGTAACAATGTTACCATACTATGGCAGATTAAACTCCTTTTGTCCAAATGACTGACGACTCTTTTAGGACCCCCTGTTCGTACAGTTCACTGCAGAGCATCGAACAGTGTTTCTTAGGACTGTCCGATGACTGGCATGCAACTGCAGAAACTTGGCGTGAAAAGGTAAATTATCTAATTGATAGAATAAAATGTCATCAACTCATTCAGACTTTTATTGCGTGAATGACAGTAGCTACAAACCGCAACAAATGGAAAACTGTAGCATAGGTACTAAGCGTGCACTAACCTCGAAGCGGTATGAACAATAAAGTTTTAACTTCAAGTTAACGCCATGATGTTAACGGCACTGGTATATTGCGGCAAAATGTATGAGGCCTTCAGAACAGTGAGGGTCTCCTCAAGACCGATAGTGCATTATATTATTTGTTTAATCACAGCAGCGAAATTCATCTCGCACTATAATGTATATTGCGAAAAATTGGTGTATGTATGTTTATACAGCCGTAAGCTAGCCTCAACGGGCGACTTGTCTCTCTGCTGTGAGATGAGAAATTTAACCAGTGAGGTACAACCGCTAGCCTGTGGTTTTTAACGTGCACCACGCAGCAGTGATACACAACCGCACGCCGGTACGATGCTCAACCAGATAGAAACGGGCAGGGATGGGGATTGAACCCAAGATGCCGGGGATCTGCAGCGCGAGCTTTCGCTCCACGTGCGCCGAGCTGGGGCCTAAGCGGGACGCTTGGCGAAAGCGACGGCGAGAAATCTGGCGGCCGCGGTTGGTGAACGCCACACTTGACCTTGGCGCCGACTCTATCGTAGCCGCCGAATTTCTCGCCCACTTTTCGCCCAGTGTCCAGATTAGGGCCCCTGGATGGACAAAGCCCCGTGTACCCGCCGCCGCTTGTCCGACATCCTATGCAGATGAGTTCTCCAGCAATGCCTTCTTTATGGCTCTGCGGCCTGGTAGCGGAGACGGTGCGGCAGCAGCTGGGCATTGGGGTTCATGGACCCATGAATTGCTCAGCGGCAACGCGGCTCCAACAAAGGCGGACCGGAACGTAGTGGAGCCGCAAGGAGTAAACGGAAAAATTATCACAAGAGCATGACAGTAACAGTAGGGTTCTCAACCTGCAAGGAGCACGACGGAAGCAAAAGTGGGAAGAACTCTTTAACCAGTTGGAGTCTGAAGGAATGGCCATCTTTTGGGTGGCCGAAATGCTACCTTAGAGACCTGAGAGGAGCCCCCGGTGCACCCGGCTTGCAGCACTGGGCTGGGTGCAACCGCCGGGAGGGTCAACGAGGAGGGGGTGGTGTTGAGGTTCTATGGCGGGACACGACAGAGTGGTTCAGGACGCTCGACGAGTGCAGAGGTCAAATCTGGGTGGAGGGAGAGTTGCTGCAATCCCAAGTGTATGTGTGTATTGTCTATCTCTCGGTAGGGAGTTCGCGCGACGAGGAGAACGAAACTACTATAGTGTGTGTCACCAACGATATGAAGGCACTGGAGAAAGGCAGGAATGTCTTAATCTATGGGGACTTTAACGGCCATCTCCATGAACTTGACGGATGGGAAGATGCTAACGGCGTCGGCTACTGAATCTAGCAGACGAGTTCCAACTTGAACTATAGTTAACTTACGGGCATCACGCAAGGGTCAATACACGTGGTGTGTTCTGAGGAAGCAGAACCTGCATAGATTACGCTTTGGTGTCTTCGCGCCTTGGTAACAGCCTAGTTGGTGTCTCCATCGACGAGGAAGGCGAGCACAGCGTCGGCAGCGACCACAATCGCCTGCGACTGGACTTCAGTAAAAACACATGGACAAATGCGAAAACCCGTCCTCAGTACAAGAGACGAACGCATTTGGCTCAGAAGGAGGTGGAAAGGGTTACGGAGAAATTTGAAAAAAGCGACATAAGGATACAAGCGTCCGGTTACAGACAGTACATCACAGAGCTCAAGCGTCTCATCAAGCAACATGCATCCAGGCAGCCCAGTGGACGGAGAGTGAGGAAGAGGTGGTGGGACACAGAGGTTAAAGAAGCTATACTGGCTAGACAGAAAGCCAACAGGGAACATCGACATATCGCTCCGAACTGAATCTGGGAGTGAGGTTGCTAGAAGATGGACCATATACCACGCCTGCAATGGCTATGCTAAACGACTAACCCAAGAGAAGATGAGAACAGCGGATCTGGAGACCGTCCGAGATATTAGATCTAGCGGAAGGGACGCAGCGAGAAAGTTCTGGAAGTACCTTGGATCGCTGGAGGGAAAGGACCAAGATGTTACCATAATTGACGAGAGCACGGGGAATCCGCCAGAAGACCTTGGAAACCACCTCACCAAGTACCTGACGGAGACATTTGCTCCTGATGAGGTGTCCACACCACAAGAAGGCCGGCTTGCCCCGGATCAATCGGACTCCAACCAAGAGGGGGACATCGGCCGAGTGATGGTTGTGCGTGCACTGGAACGCCTGAAAGGGGCTACGTCCCAGGGATTGGACGAGGTCCCGGCGAGCGTTCTCAAGTCCTTGGGAAAAGATGCAGTGGAGCAGCTGGCGGATATCTTTGGAGCGATCTTAAGGGAGAGGAACCTGTGCCCCAAGACTGGCGGGTCGGCCGCGTGGTTCTGATCTCGAAGAGACGGGGCGACAAACAGTTCCTCAAGGATTATCGGCCCCTGACCGTGACCTCTACGGTATACCGGACCTTCGCCCACATTATCAAGGAACATATGGCAGCATGGGCAGAAGAGAACGAACTGCTCACCGAACTTCAGGGCGGATTTCGGAGGGGTCGAAGGTTGGAAGACAACCTGTTCACCCTCACGCAGTGTATTGAAATTGCCCGAAAACAGGGAAGAAGACTGCTGTGCTGCTTTCTAGATGTGGCAAAAGCATATGACAGTGTGCCGCACGCGCAACTCGTGCGACGTTTGGAGGAGCTCCACCTTCCTCTTCGGTGGCTAGCTGTCATACGGCGCCTATACTCACGCAATACAGTAATGACGCAACTGAAGGAGGTCGACTCAGAGCAAGTCACAGTGACGAGGGGTCTCCGACAGGGATGCCCACTCTCCCCGCTTCTTTGTATTTTGTATGTGTCAGGGTTGGAGGAACGCCTGATCCAGTCGGAGGTGGGTTTTTCACTGACACACAGGGAAGGAGGCACAGAGGTGAAGTGGATGCTGCCGGGCCTCACCTATCGGACGATATTGTATTGACGACGGATGGTGGAGGACCTCCAGCGTCTAATATGTATATGTGAGGCGGAGACGGTGGAGGACCTCCAGCGTCTAATATGTATATGTGAGACGGAGGCGGCTACGTTGAGTTTTCTGTTTAACGCCAAAAAGTCGGCGGTCCTTGAATTAGCCGGGTCCGATGAAGGCTAAATTATTAAAACTTTGGTTTGGGATAGTTGGTCCATGGTAGGTATAAGGTTTAAAAGCGCAAACAGACAGGGACAAAGAAAATAACACAAACG
>JAZHYW010003270.1:0-108388 GCA_037355805.1 Ixodes ricinus
ATCGACATACGCCGATAAGCTCCGACAAGTGAGAACCCCTCTTGATGACGTCGTTCAAGATCACCTAATGGACATCAGCGAGATGGTTGATGCTACAGGAGAAGTCATCGATCCCGTAGCACCAAGGACAGAACAGGAAACTGCTTCCCAAGAAGCCCAAAAGACCAATCCCGTCTCACACGATGTCTCCTCTGAGCCAACCAAAGAAGACTCTGCGATGACCGCTACAGCAACCATGCGAAACTGGTCAGAAGACGAGTACCCTCTCTTGAAGGTAACAGAAGAGCCGTCCTGCAGCCAACAGCCACTGCCTCGCCGGGAGCGTTCCACCACATCCAGTGGAGCATCTGTCAAGAGACCCGCTCCTAAGGCAGAGTCGTCCCAGCCCTCCGGAATGGGTGCCGAGAAGGAGAGCAAGAATGACGAGGGAGGGGAGGCAAAGCGCAAGCCAGCAGCGCTCCGAGAAGACCCTTACAGCCTGGCTTCACAGCCAGACAACGAGGTGAAAGACAATGATGTTCTACCTACATAACAACTAGTAGCCCATGGCACGCCCTCCACTCAGCTTCGCTACCCTCAACGTCAGAGGACTGTGCTCACGTGCGCGACAGTCCCAAGTATATAGGCTCCTCTTAAAAGAACAGATAGACTTTGTTGCCATTCAGGAAACAAAGATATCGTCTGATGAGGACACTGCTCGAGCACTGGACCCTTTCCTCTTGACATACGAGGTATGTGTCAGTCATGCTGATGGCTTGTCGGGAGGGTGCCTTTTGTTTTTGAAAAAAAGCCTCGGTTATTCTTCACTGTCACATGTCGTTGGCGACAAAGGAAGGTTTATATGCTGTGATTTTTTGTTACGGGGCATTTTTTTTCGTTTACTGTGTATTTATGCTTATAACGGCGAGCGAGAGAGGCGTTTTTTCTTTGAAAATCTTGCCCCATTTCTTGATACAGACAAGCAGATTGTTTTGTTTGGAGACTTTAACTGTGTGTGTAACGTTAACGACAGATCAGTGCCTTCTACAAGGCGTGATAGCAGTGCCGAAATTTTGAACAGTCTCACATCTGATTACTTCCTTTTTGACGTTGGGGCTTCGCGAAACGTTTCTAATCGATTTACCCATCTTCATGCAACAAGCAATGCGAGACTGGATCGCATTTATGTATCAAGTCCCCTTTTTGCACAAGTGAGTGCCTACGACGTAAAGCCAGTTTCCTTTTCGGATCATTGCCTTGTAAGGGCGTGCATCGGTAGAGACGTACAACGTAAACCACTACCAAATTGGGCTTTATGGAAATTTAATACGAGACTATTAGAAGACAAAGAGTTTAGCAAGCGAGTTCGAGAAAATTTTAATAAGGCGAGTACGAACCACCAATTTGGAATTTTTGCCCAGTGGGACTCGTTTAAACAAGAAATCAAGAACGAAGCAATCGAATGCTCGTGCATAACATCCTTCCATGCAAAGAAAGACAAAAATCTTCTTTTACGGAACCTACAGACCCTCCACGAGCTAGAGTGTGAGACGCCTGGTCTGTTTCATGAAGAAATACTACGAGTGAAATGTCAGATTCAAAGTCACGAACAAAAACGGTTCCACGGAGCGCTAGTACGGTCTCGTTGTAGACGATTTCTATCCTCCGAGACACCCACTCGACGAGCACTTGACGATGAGACTCGCAATAGACAGTCAAAAAGAGTACAACTTCTGAATTGTAACGGGGTATTATCATCTGACGAACTTGACATCATGAATGCTTTTGAATCACACTACCAGAGCCTCTTCGGGCAAACGCAATCGATAAATAGAGAAAAAGCTAAATACCTAGTCTCGTTGATGCCCCAGGTCAGCCAGCTTAAGAGCGATCTCCTTGGTAGACCAATCACATTGGAAGACGTACAATGCGCGATAGAAGAATTACCAAATTCAAAAACACCAGGGCCCGATGGACTCCCAGCAGAGTTTTATAAAGAATACAAAGACCTCCTAAGCCCGTTTTTGCTTAAAGTCTTTCTGGAAGCGTATGAGCAGGAAACACTACCACCTTCTTTTTATAAGAGCCATACAGTTTTAATCCCAAAAAGTAAAGAGGCAGATAAACTCCTGAATGTTGAAGGGTACCGCCCTATTACACTCTGCAATGTAGACTACAAAATCTTTGCAAAAATTCTGACAAAACGGCTACAATACGTCACATCCAGTGTTGTTGGCAATCACCAGACCTGTGGAATCAAGGGCAGAACGATACAGACAAACATACACGTAGCTCGTACAATAATAGAGAGCTGTTGTGCTCATGCAGATCAAGTGGCTATGGTTCAAGTGGATTTAGCAAAAGCTTTTGATCGCGTCTCCCATACTTTTCTATTCGACATCCTCCGCCACGTAAACTTAGGACCAACACTTTTTAAAGGAATAAAGATATGCTACCACAATTGTACCACTAGGCTTATAGTTAATGGCTCCCTGTCAGGTCCAATTCGTCTAGAGTCATCTGTCAAACAGGGATGCCCCTTGTCCCCCTTTTGTTTGCACTGTACTTAGAGCCCCTATGTCTAAGCGTACTAAACAGCCCTACTGTAGAAGGATACCGTTTCTACTCCACAGAGGTAAAAGTGTTGGCATATGCGGATGACATTGCGTTTTTCTGTAAAGACAAACGAAGCGTAGACAATGTGTTCGCTTTAGCTCAAAACTTCTGTTCCACGACTGGGGCGCTCATCAACAAGGCAAAGTGTACAGGCTTCTGGTGCGGGCAGTGGGCCACAACACCTTCAAAGTACGCTGGAATTTCATGGAGCAGCATTGCCCCTCAGTATTTAGGAGCTCCCCTTAACTGTGTTAGGAACAATGGACATTACTGGACAGAAAGGGTCGAAAAGATGAAAACTCAAGCGGCAATAATGAAAGTAAATCAGTGGTCTATTTTTGGACGGGCGAAAGCTTGTAATATCTTCTTAGCAGCAAAACTTTGGTACGCACTTCAGGTGATTTGCTGTACTAGAGGCCACATTCAGAAGTTTCACAGAGTGTTTGCAACTTTTGTATGGGGTTCCACTTGGGAACCTATGAGACGAGATAATCTGTTTCGTTCCGTTGAGCAAGGCGGTCTCGGGCTTTTACACGTCTTTTTAAAACAACTTATATCACGCTTCTTGTTCTTCAGAACTGTGTCTCATGACTTCCTTCGAACTTACATGCAGACAGAGCTTTCAAGTGCGTTGCCGTATTTGGTAGTAACAACAGTGCCTGCGAGCACATCTCGTCCCTTGGGATACCTCGGAGAGGTAGTGAGCTCAATAGAGTTCCTTAAAGCACGGTTTTCCTTGGAATACTTATTTAAAGTGTCGCGGAAAGCTTTATATGTTAACCTAATCGATGCATTATTTCCTATACCCCTGTACCGAAGTATGTTCAGTAATGGCCCGGGACAAGACGTCCTGAAACGTGTGTGTAAGCTACATGTCTCACCGACAGCGAAGTCATTCTTTTATAAGCTCCACACTTCAACGTTGCCGGTAAAGCCTTGGCTTCGTGAAAAAGGTATATTTGTCCCTTGGTCAGTGAACTGCCGTTTGTGCAACCAGCCTGAAACAATAGAACATTGCTTTATTTTTTGCACCGATGCCTATTTGTTTTGGGATGTCCTACAAAGGACATTGAAGAAAGATCTGAATATCTGTGCATATACGATACGTTTTTTGCCTTTAAACCAGAATGATACTTTTCCTTATGACCTGTTCACATTGATGGGACTGCATAGCCTTTGGAAAACAAGGATGATTGATAGAAATGCTGATCCTCCACGGTCTACAAAGTCCAATTTCATAGAAACTGTGTCACATGTACGTAATGTGTACGATCACCTCAAGAAACGCCCAGAATGGTATACCCTTCTTGACAAATGTGTTCATCTTCCCGACTTTTAGAGATGTGACCCTATTCGAAATATGTTACCATAGCCCTCTTTGTTCGTATTGCCCTGTGACCATTACCAGACAGTTTGGATGTAAATAAGGAATAACTCTGTTAGAATGTGTCTTGATTGTTTCTACTGTCCTTTTTCCATGTAATAAATACAAAAAAAAAAGGATCGGTGGCCGAGTGGGCTAAGCGCACACCCAGCTCGACGCACGTGGAGCGAAAGCTCGCGCTGCAGAACCCAGGGATCCTGGGTTCGAGCCCCACCCCTGCCCGTTTCGATCTGGATGAGCATCGTACCGGCGTGCGGTCGTGTATCACTACTGCGTGGTGCACGTTAAAGACCCCAGGCTAGCGGTTGTACCGCACTGGCTAAATTGCTCATCTACAGCTGAGAGACAAGTCGCCCTGTTGGCAGACTAAGCTTCCGGCTGTATAAACATACATACACCAATTTTTCGCAATATACATATAGTGCAAGATGAATTCCTGCTGCTGTGATTAAACAAATAATATAATGCACCATCGGTCTTGAGGAGACCCTCATTGTTCTGAAGGCACTACATACATTTTGCCGCAAATACCAGTGCCATTAACATCATGGCGTTAACTCTGAAGTTAAAACTTTATTGTTCATACCGCTTCGAAGTTGGTGCACGATTAGTACCTATGCTACAGTTTTCCATTTGTTGCGGTTTGTAGCTACTGTCATTCACGCAATAAAGTCTGAATGAGTTGATGGTATTTTATTCTATCAATTAGATAATTTACCTTTTCACGCCAAGTTTCTGCAGTTGCATGCCAGTCATCGGGACAGTCCTAAGAAACACTGTTCGATGCTCTGCAGTGAACTGTACGTACAGAGGGGTCCTAAAATGAGTCGTCAGTCATTTGGACAAAAGGAGTTCAATCTGCCAGAGTATGGTAACATTGTTACCCACTGTAGACAAAAAAACTTTAGCCAGTGCATTCCTGCGCATGGTTGTCATTTCCGTGACCAAGAAAAACAACAAAGATAGATCATGGTCACGCTTTCCAACACACGTATGTTTAATGTAAAGGTTATGATACTAATTAAGTAGATTGTCGTTCCAAAGATGACAATAACTCATTGAAATTAAAGAGTAGTGTGAACCGAATTTTTGCCATTTGCCTGTGATTCTGGGCATATACGCACTGTTTACTTATCGCCATCCAGCGTAAACGACAAGCGGAAACAGAGTAGATATCAGGGGAACAAAACAACCAGCCATATGTACTAACAAAAAACTACTACGTAATGTGAAGCATGTTTGCAACAACCTTGGTATTGTGGTACGAGCTCGATGGCTATGCACATGTCTATGGCAGACTGTGAATGTAGGATGCTCTCCAATTGGTATCAATCAGTGGCGTAGCCAGGGAGGAGGGGTGCTTATGGAACTTGTGCCCCCCCCTTCCCCCCAACCCGGCCGACCTTATAATATACACACAAATTTCGACCGCCCCCCCCGCCCCCGGACCCCAAGTCAGTAAACATCCCTGCCACTTCAGCCCCTCACCCCCAGTCAACCCCCGGAAAAGTCCCGCCGCCCCGAATATCAAAAGCACTCAATAGATAGTCAACATTATCAGAATAAGCGGAAATCCTTTTATTTAGGACACAATATAGGCAGTGGTACAGTAGCTTTTACATTCATGCAGGCAAAACACACACTTCTGAAAACACTTGTGTGAAGGCTACATTCACAATGCCCGTCAAACTTTCATAGCGTTAACAAGTTCTACACACTAAATTTTCAATGGAACGCGTTAGTTTTGGAAAACGCTGGCAAACTTACATTGCGTTTTACGTCACTTACTTCTGTCATCCGATGAATCAGCAGTCAGTGCTACACAAACTTGATTGAGCTTGTCGTTTGTTTTCTTGTCTTTGGC
This sequence comes from Ixodes ricinus, assembly GCA_037355805.1. Taxonomy (NCBI): domain Eukaryota; kingdom Metazoa; phylum Arthropoda; class Arachnida; order Ixodida; family Ixodidae; genus Ixodes; species Ixodes ricinus. The sequence continues at coordinate 5,844 of JAZHYW010003270.1, forward strand.
GCGATCGATGGCGGTTGTGGTGGTGACACAATTCTTTTCGAACCGTCTCCTGCCTCCGTACCTGCGGAAGCGTTGGTCGCTTGGTGTCAAGGTGAGGTTTTGAATATTCACACGGCAACGCTGAATGAAGCTTTTCTTACCGTCTTCATAATGTCAGCAAGGCCGCCGTTACGAGCCACACAAAAACACCACTAATTTCAAGCTTCATAACACCAGCACAAATACACTCTTAATCTGGGGCCACCTAGGGAGCTACCTATTGGCGATGTGAGCGATCGAAAGCGTCGCTGTGGTCGGCCCACCACAATTGGCCAAATGCTGACTATGACGTCAGCAAAGGATGTCTCATCGAAGGAAATAAGAGGAATGTAAGAACTTCAATTTTGATGGTGTTGGCAGTGTTGCTTTGAGAGCGCTATGATTTCAGGCTTCCGCCATGTCAATTACAAACACCATCGAACTTGTTGTTCGCAAGGTAATGACGTCACGAAAGGTAACCAAACGAGGGCGCCACCGAAACATCTCGCCGCTAATAGCCGTGACAAATGAGATCCAACTTGTCACGGCAAATTTTGGGGCCACCTAAAATTGCCAGCCCGTTTGCCGTCCCTTTTTAGGTGGCCCCAAAATTTGCCGTGACAAGTTGAATCTTGCCGGCCCATTTTTTAGCTGGCCCGTTTTCTAGCTGGCCCGTTTTCTAGCTGGCCTGTTTTCTAGTGGGCCCGTTTTCTAGCGGGCCCGTTTTCTAGCTGGCCCGTTCTCTGCTGGCTATAAAAATGTCCCGTCGTGCACTTCCCCGCAGAGTATCTCGGAGGGTCCAGGACTGTGATCCATGAAGAAAGCCAGCCGAATGAGAAGTACAGGAAAATTTCACCGTAAAATCGAAGCTGTGACGTGGTACTGAGCCTGACGTCTTCTTGTGAGAAGTCACGTCGCAACTTTATTTTTGAGTCACAAAATATATTGGAAAATCATTACCAAGCTCAATTTGTATAATTTAGCGATTGACTTCCCGAGTGCTCTAAGGGAAAGTAAACATACAGGAATTGTTTCAAGGGCAAGGCCGATGCATACTAAACATTTAAAAGAACAGTGGGTCCGCAGGTAAACAATCCATTTATTTCTTTAAATTAGATGCACAGCGTAAGATACAGGTGGTGCTTTGTTTTAATAAATACCACTTCCAAACAATAAAATAAAAAAGTATATGAAAACTTGTGTCAGTTGCTGAAATATTGGTGGAAGCATGGCCGTTGCTTTCACTTGACACACTTGGTGAACTTGGACCAACCACAGTTGCAGGTCCGCTTTCCGAACCCAGTGTGTTGCAGTCTGCCGGAGCTTAGTGCCATAAGAGGGGTCTCCGTGGCACGTCCGAAGGCCAGTTGGCTCTGTCGTCAAGGCATGATGCTGCTGCGATTAAGAATTTTCAGCATTTTATTATAAGAAAATAAGGGAGAGAGAATAGGTCTTGTATCCTAATTACGTTTTAAAATTTAGCAAACAGCAGATTTTTTTAGAAAGTAGCTTGCTGGATGTTAGAGTCTACTCAGATGCTGAGTCATCGGCCACAAACATGGCCGCTAACTTAACGTCTATTCGTGAACTCTGCAGAAAACAAAATAAGGCAAAACAAATTCGCCAATTAGATAACCGCATTTGCTTTCGGCGGCCATGCTTGTGTGTAGTTAATCGACATTAAAAAGCAGTCAGACGTCATATGAATAGACCCTGTAGCTCTGGCGGCAGTTTGAAGAGTGGGAACAAAACAGTAAATTTTGACGCAACCAGGAAGGGGAGCTGAGGCTTTCCACTTGCCAGGATCTACAAGTCCATGGCTATACCATACAGGCTGCGTCATGAAAACACCGGCTAAATCGTTGCTCAAAAGCTACACGTCGCACATAAAAGCTAATTTTGTTTAATATGAAAATTCTTAAAATTTGACGTTCGGATAATTATGGTGTCAAAAATTTTGAATGATTAACTTTCCGTAATTACTAAATTTAGAAGTATGGTCAGGCAAGGGTAAAGACCTTGCTAAACTGCGTCAAATATTGTAAAAAAGATAGATTGACTTTTTTTTTAAATATTGTTTAATACAATACATTTCGTAAATTCAGCTAGCCTAATAAAAGCCTATTCTTAGAGTGTCACCAAAAAGTTATATTCAGTAGGTTAAAATGTAGGAAAATGCGAAGGAGTCAGGCATGCTGCCTCCGATAGGTTGGAAAAGGTCAGTTTCCGCCTTAGACTTTTCAATTGCTAATAACAAGAGGACAAAAATATCTGCAACTTGCGGTTCGCGCAGTTGCACCAACTGAAATCTTTTTTTTATAATAAATCCAAATTCGACCCCAACTTTGTGCCTGGAATAAGATCTCACATTTATACTTCATTACATCATGAGCACAAAACTTATAACAAATGCTAAGATTTCTGCGTAAGACGATAGACAGCGACAGCTGGAATAAAGCCATCTGAGACGCAGACACCCGAGTATATTCTCTTTGCTTGGGCGTGCGTAGAACGGCTGCCTGTCTTTCTCGCTTCCAGGCACGTACCGATTAGAGCTCAATCTTCTTTAAACTTCAAAGCAGTCGGTGTGGCACACCTTCACTGCGGACAGCGGTGCTTCATGGGCTGCGATGCGGTGGACGGAGATTGTCCTCACATGTCACGCTTGGACGTCTGGCGCAGGGACGAGAGTCTCCCATGAAAGCTCATTCACACAGAAAAAACGTTTCGGCCGACGTCGACGGTCGCGTGAGCAAAGGAGGGTGCACACACAAAGACAAACTTAATGTATTTTAGATGTTACAGTCATCATCAATTTCAGTATAAATGTTCCTTGTGTGGCCGTCCTCCTTTGATCAACGCGATCGTCGACGCCGGCCGAGACACGCGACTATATACCTCGGACGGCAAGCTGATGAGTGCATACACGCCGTGCTGTATCAGCGGACACTTCGGCAAGAGAAAAGTACCCCCTATAAAGTATTTACACCTTGTCATTGTAAAATGCAGGTGGCCACCGTTGAGGCATTGGCAGTTAGCTTTCTTTGTCTCACCTTACCATAGGCAAACCGTAAGGGCTGCGACTGTGGCCCGATTACTTTACAAATAGTCACCCTCCACGAATGCTTGTGCGCAGCCGAGCCGGCGTTAAACGCGAAGAGTCCGCGCTTGTAGCCGTTGTGGTAAGTTCATGCTAAGGTGAACAGTAAACCTGTTTTCCGCTTTCCACAGCCGACGCCTGCCGGTATCCGGATAATATGAAAAGAGGCGATTCCAAACGTGCTTCTTAGAATACAAAAATATTGTGTATAGATACCTGTATCATTCAGGACAGGGTTCAATATGTCCTCTGTTGGCGAGAATAAAACTTACTAGTTAGGAACTCTTTCAACACTTGACTCTATTCTGTTATTAGCCAGTGAGCTACATAATTACCCAGTCGGTTGTGCTGAAGAGGACTGTGCCCGCAGTAACAGCACCAGCCAAGTTGGCATAGAAGTGGTGGTCGTGCTGGTCGCGCTGGTCATGCGGTCGTGCTGCCAGATCAGCGGGCCGTGCGACGCCATCGCATTCACATGTTCCCTCATGGTTACACCGCCCGCGTTGAACTCCTTTGATATCCTTCGACGTGAGCATCCTGAAGAACTAACTCATTGTCCCGCGGCTTCGACGCACACTCTCACATAGGCTGCCATCACCATGATATGAAAACAAACGTCACCCGCAGATGCTTCCGATTAGATTCGTACTTCGTACATTCAAAATTCATAGTCCTTCCACACCGAGAATAAAAATTACCGTTAAGCGCATTTGTCCCCGCTGGCTGCGCCCGCGGGGCTTGCTGGGCGGCCGCAACTGCCGCCATCTAGCGGAAAGCAGAGTGTTTTTTTCCGCTTTTATGCGCATAGCCGGCCCGTTTTTGCCGGCCCTGCACAAACGGGCCGCCAAATATTACAGGGCCGCCTACGGAGCCACCTATATATCCATTCGCACCATTAAAGAGGGGAGGAGCCCACTCTAGCCATGACGTTGTACACGGCTATATTGACGGGGCCGGATCAGTTCGCGGCTAAGTCCTGAAAACTTTGAAGGTCACGGCTATGGCCGTGACGTTTGCCGGCCCCAGATTAAGAGTGTAGAAGCCGAGCCTTGCATTTCGCCAAGGGTGTTTATCGGCGACGTTGAACGCCAACTCACTGTTTCTTCGACCCAGTCCTGCCGCCGAATTGACTTCAGCTTCAACTTCCAACTTTATTGCTTCTCTCCAGGAAAGAAGGGGAAAGATAAAAAAAGCAGACTGTTGTCGCTGGACAGAGTGCGCTTTGGTCAAGTTACCGATCGTAAGTCGAACACCGGCCGCGGTTGAACCGACGAGCATCGCGATCATGTTCCTTCAAGTTTTGTGGCCATTTACTTTCTAGTTAATTTGGCCAGGGGTACGGTTGTCGAGTTTAAACAATGCAAATAATCTCGTACATTCTTGTCCTTACGTCATGTTGTCGTCACAACCCGAACCCGAAAAGCGACTGTTGGAGGCAAACAAAGGCTTTCTATGGTTTCACGAACGTTTCCACGCAAAGAGCGTTGAATCGTCACGCGCACTGCAGCCAATGTGGAGAGAAAGTCGTCTGCTTCTAGCACAGGAGTTGTGGTGGTGTCAGAATGACTTTCAGCTCTGATTGGCTTCGATTGAAAGGATAGTGGGTATACACCTCAATGCTAGGCGCCTTGAAATCTACCCACTATTTGTTTCAATCAGCCAATACGAGCCCGGCGTCTTTCTGACGTCACAGCAACTCCTGTGCTAGAAGCAGACGAACTTGCGCTCCGTATAGGATAGCGAAGTACTTCGGTAGGGGCGTGTTAAGACGTGAGAGCTGTTTCTTTTTTTCTTTTTTACAAGCTTTCGTGCAAATAAAAAAAGTAAGACAAAAGGATTGCCCGAGATTATGTGGTCGCGCCCATTTTTTCAGCGACGAAACAAAAGAGCATGGCTTATGAAAACTACTGTCGTAATGAGTGAAGAAGGGGAGAAATGCATTGTTAAAACTGCCCGAAGAAACTTTCCTGCGTCATCCACAGCGTGTTCACAACCGGTGCATACTCTGTGTCGATCTCCCGACCTGTCAATTATTATCACGGAGTCGTCGTCAGGGCGTTATCCTTTCAGAGTCTCCTTCACAGGCAAACAGGACATGTCATTTGCAGCTTCTGCTCACGGCGGCTTTACAAAGGATGATCGGTGTCGCAGCGTACCTTGACGTAATATGTTCTTCCCGTAATGCCATTTGTATCTTGCAGGGACAAGGAAACTAACGACGGAAACGAGGCACAAACACCACAAGGTCGTTACCTCGGCTTTCACCACGTTTATTTTGAAAAACCCTAGTGAAAGACAACGAGGAAACAAGTTGAGATGTCTTAGCTAAAATTAGTTTACGTCATAATCCTTGAAATAATGTTTCATATTTTATAAAAAGATAATAAAACTTTTCTCTGTTGCCTTTCACTTCCCGTTATTCGCTTGTTCTAACGCCCCTCCCTTCCCCCCCACCAAAAAACAAACAAACAAAAAAAAAAAACAGGGAAAAATGCGGGGATTTTTGCGCTCCACCGGCATGGCCACGTGATCGCAATGTGAGGGGATCGTCAGATTCTGGCTGGCCGCGTGCATGAACCCGGACATTGGGAGGAGCCTCAAACAATAATCTTTCTGGTTTGAGTTCCCACCCCAATGTTCTTGTTAAGTCAAGTTTGTGTTTGCGACCAGGGGAGCACCCCTGATGACACAATAATGTAATTTCTGATCTCAAATCAAGGTATCGGACGCAAATGAACCAATAAAGACGTTTGCTCTCTTTTCTCTCACTCTCGCTCTCTTTCGCTCTTGTTTTCGCTCTCTCTTGTTTACTATACATCGTTTCAGCTTAAGTCAAGACACAGCCGATGCTACAAGCGCGAGATCCAAGCTCTCCGTGTCCCTGCCAAGAACACGCGCTCGTGAAGTGCAACCACTGTTGAGGGCCACATACTCGCGCTTGTAGCATCGGCTGTCTGAACTTAAGCTGAAACGAAGTATATAACATAGGGGTGGTTGTTTGTTCATACAGCCTAGAACTTAGCCTGCCTCAACGGGCGACTTGTCTCCCAGCTGTAGATAAGAAATTTAGCCGGTTAAGTACAACAGCTAGCCTGGGGTCTTTAACGTGCATCAGACAGTAGTGATACACGACCGCGCGCCAGTACGATGCTCATCCAGATCGAAACGGAAAGTTAGAGCTGGGGATTGAACCCAGGATCCCTGGGCTCTGCAGCGCGAGCTTTCGCTCCACGTGCTCCGAAAGTAACGCCAAGCTCCCCGTGTGGTCGCCATCTTGGTCCGCGAAATAAGCGATTTCTCCTTGACCCCCCGTTCTTGGTGAGCCGATCTAGATTCGCTGGTGACGGGTAGCTTTATGGAGTCGTTTTTTGTATGCCAAGATTTTGCTAACCACACACCGGCGAAACAAGCAGCGTTCACCTTCGTACCACTACCAGATGCTGTATCGGTGCTGGGAGGCACTGAAAAATAAGTTTAGTGTCTTGAAATACGCTAGAACAACAATATAATTGTAAGAGATCCATGGAGATGGCCATGATTCATAAGTTGATCACATACAAAGTGCCGAAGACTCTTATATTGGCGAGGAACGCATCCAGTACGATGGTGCTCCATGGTGATCTTGGCGCGACTGGTTTAGAACGACCCCCTGGAAGCTTCGAAGATTTAAATGGACCAAGATGGCGATTTCCATGGCAACGTGCGTGCACATTGTTCCTATCCTCTGCGCGTTTCTTCCATAGTCCTGTCCACAATGTTGTAAATAAAATTTTCTAATCAGACAGATTAGCCAATCGCCTTGTGAGGTTTGGGTCGTCTGTATGTTAGTATCCGTTTGTGTCCGGCTAGCAGGTAGGGAAGGCAATGGCGCTACTTTCCCAGGATCCAGTGACCTTAGTATGCGCTAACCCATTCGGCCACCGATCCTCTTGAAACGAAGAAGAGAATAAGCGACACCAGCGAACCGCCGCAGCTCACCACCGCTCGCGTTTCTTTCTGTACTCGAGAAAAAACAAAAAAGACGAAGAACATTATTCCTCAGAACAGTCGTGTGCGCTCTTGTTCCTCCCCTGTCGAGGGAAGTCCCAGGGCTCATTTTGCAAAAGGAATGGTTCCGGCTGAATCGGAGATTTTGGGTGAGAATATTTGCATGAAATCAACAAGCAGAGTATAACGTGTTTAACAAAGTCATTTATCATGATGGGGACTTCGATACCAAGCCTACCGCGTTCACTGGAGAGTATCTCAAATGTCTCTAAGAGCCTGCGTAAACCAGTCATCACAACTTACGAAAAGAGCCTAGCGATTGATAAGCCACTGATTGCGTTTGGCTTGAAAAGCGCGATAAGCACAGGAACGCTCAGCTTGGCGTCTGCATTAAGCTAAAAAATCATGGCACAGATCATATCTTTGACTCTCAACGCGATTCGAGGCTTCCCATCAGCTAGAAATGGTTCGTAAATGACCGGGATTGGCTTTCAGTGGACCTTGCAAATAACTGTCTGGAAAGGCGTTTTTTTCAGTTTTTTTTATAAAAGGTCGATTTATTTTTGAGTAAATATTTCCGACAATTAACGGAGCTCACTCGTTCTCAACGAATCAAGGTGAACCTTGAGTTAGTGCGTGAAACAATTGTGTCTGGTGAATTGTAAGCACAACATCACATCAGAATAAAGGCAGCTGACTCAATGGAACAAACTATGCGGCAACCAACCAATAAACTCCACCAGGCGGCACCTTTGCTTTGCGCGTTGCGTAATTCTGCGGAGTGAGTATCTGTAGACAACGGGTAATTGGACAGCTCCATTAGGCGTCCGGTGTTTCCGCTGTAAATGAGAAATGTTCCCATATCACTGCAAGCCTGGGGTCCTAAACGTTTACTACGCAGTAGTGATGCACGACCGCACGCCGGTACGACACTCATCCAGATCGAAACGAGCAGGGGTGGGGATTAAATCCAGGATCATCGTCACTACTGGAGTAACGCAGCGCCTCCTAGGTTGCGTCAGCATCCCCGCCAGTGCGTCTCGCAGCGCATCACAACCTCTCAACGAGCGCGACGCCAACATGAAGGCGTCTTCCGCTTAGTGGCGACCAGGGTGTAAGATAGACAGGTGGGGAAACGAGAGCCAAATGAGCGACCGGATTGTGTCCCCCTCGGTTTTCTCTTTTTTTTGTGGCGCCATCTTTGTGGAGCACCGCGAACTCTTACTCCGGGTGGGTGACCGGTGGCGACCGGCTAAACTGACGGAGATGGTTTCTCGTGGATTTTCAATGGAAGATTGTCGTGCTCTTGGTTTATTTTGCGCACTCTCCCATATAGTTCCTTGCAAATCCGATTCCGATTTTTTCTTCTCGCCGCAGCGCCATCTGTCGTAAATCGGGGGTACCCACAAGCAGACGAGTACACAATCCGGTCACGCGGTAGGCTTCTATGGGCCGTTTCCCCACCTGTCTATCTTACACCCTGTCCGCGACCGAGCGAGACGATATCACCCGAGCCTCCCGACACCGTGTACACCTAATGCTCAGGAATTCTCCTTTTCAAATTGTGACAATCGCCATTTGAGCCCGCTCTGTATCGAGCACCAAAATGGCAACACTTACTTGAAGATCGGTTTAAAGATCAGAGAATTTAATTCTGATAGTCTAGCTAAGCGCAACCTATTGGCTGGTTCCAGTGATAATGGGCCCAACAATCATGCAGGATTTCTTAATTCTGCCGGAGATTCGAAGTGACAGAAACGTTTGGCAAGACCATATGGATATCGGGATCAAGGAATCGACAAAATATAAATAAGGCACTTCTGTTGCTGTTGCTTATGCGCTTTTTTAATTGAAAGTAAACTATTAGAATTTTCTTGCATTACAGAATCTCGCATGCTCCAGGAAGTCCTACCAGAAGCCGAAAGAGAACTCGTTTCGTCGGAGGAAACGAACGATGTGGTCGAACGCGTCAATAACAGGTCCCAGGGTAGGTTCCAGGAGAGCCTCAGCCACCGCAGCAGCAGCCACGAAGACACGCAGCAGAGAGACGTCGAAGACGGGGGTCCGCCGATACTTCTTGCCACGGGAGTCCTCTCCAGTCAGAGCCTGGACGAAGACCCAACGCCGCCACGCCGCACCACCCGGAGTACCTCCAGCGCCTCGTCCTCGGGACGCTGGAAACGTTCGTTGATGACGTCTTCGCCCGAGCCGGAACAAGTCGGCGACGCTCCGCCCAGTCACGCCATGACCTGCGCCTCGGAGACACCCGGGCACGCCAGAGCCCAGCAACAGGTGAACCTTGGAATGGACTTAGAGGCCGGGATCACACATGTGCGTTTGCGTGTAATCACGTGGGCAAGCGAGATATTTTTTTTTCTTATTTGCCCCTACTGTTTACATACAATTGTTGAAATGTCTGCCCCCCCCCCCCTCTTCCTTTTTTTTACTGTTGTGACGCCACTGACCTTCAGCAACGCGCTAGTGCTGGCGAAGCACAGGCCACGTGCTCAGTTCCAGACGTTGTTATATTCTGGCTACTCCCGTCATGGCAGCGATTCGACACGAGCCACTACCCGAATGTCCGCCGAGGCATTGCTTGGAGCGATCCCCGGGTTTCATTTTTATTTTGTAAAGTACAATCCGACAAGGAGGATGCTGGGTCAGTGGCCTTGCGTGTGAGTATACATGGGTTACACTGGAGAATGTATGCTTGCATAGAGTGAGAAACATAACAAAGTAAGATCGTTTCATGACCCCTTTGGCCAACGTCACTAAAACCCAGCAGTTGGGAAACTCACCCTGAAAACCTGAGCCGCTGGCGTCCACCGAGACCGAGCTAAATACGATAACAGCGCCACCCTTTAGCGACGAGTTAAAACTTGAAAGTTGCTTTACATAGCTACTGCGAGATGGCCCTGCGAGATGGCGCCACCGGCCCTTGCCCGAATCGACGGGCAGTTGTGCAGTTCCCGGAGTGGACGCTGCGGGAGAAATGGCGGCGTTGCGATCGTTATTAGCTCGGTTCTCGAGTACGGATCGGAGCCACTTTCTTAAATCAGGCTCTACGGCAGTTTCCCAACTGGGGGTTCTAGTAACGTTGCCTTTAGCATAGCCACCATTGTAAAATCCCCAACAAAAAGTTGTTTTTTTACTTTGACAAATTTTTTTGCACAAAGTTAAAGACCGTTTTTACCCTTGCATGAGCTTACGATCAAGTACTTTTAATTTCTAAGAACGAGCGAACACTCTGGCACGCTGGCGCCATCTATGAGGTGACCCCGGAACTGCATTTCTCATTTCACTAGAGCGAAGGTTTTGCAGGATTTTCTAGGTCGAATGTACGAAGTATCTATAAGAAACGGCCTTTTAAAACATCGTCAAATGTTCTTCAAGCAAAGCAAATGATACGCGAAAAAACATTAAATATTTAGGAATGCCAAGTGTTCCACGGCTACCCGATGGATGGCGCCAGTGTGATCTCTCGTCGTAAGAGATCCCAAGAGGTTTTAAGGCACTCGGTTGTAAGCAGTCCCAAGTGTGTGCCCCAGACTTTACGCGTCAACAGTACAAAACACCTTTGAAGCAGCGGTACCTTTGCTTACTGCAGCAGCAGCTATATATGTACTTCTATGCAGCTGAGGTTTACAGTGGACATTAGACGCCACCGTAAACGCTCTAAAAGGTTTCTGTCAAGCTGGCACAGAGAATTAGTTAGGTGACCAAGTTGACACTTCTTGAAACGTACGGTGCAGGCCCAGCGCTCCTGCATCTCGGCGTGTTGAGCCGTCAATTTCCGACGTGTGCATCTACTTCGGCGGCTTTCTGGTCACCATCACTGTGCTCACGGGCCTCGCCGCGTCGACGAGACACCTCTTCAAGCAGAAAGGTGCTTCGACCAGAAACGATTCTTTTTCTTATAAAAATGAAATATTAACCTCTTATTTTGGTGAGTGATTCGAGCCTAGATCCCTTGTTGTAACTCCCACTCATTGTTTTGCCTTGACTCCGCCAGATATGCTGATAGTTCGGATACGCAGAATCAGTCAACAAGGTAAGTGACCAACGAGGAAAGGGATATTAATAATTATAAATTACCTATCGATATATTACGTGTCTTAGTTGCACCAAGTAAATGATCAACCGACACTGCTTCTGAATTAAAGGAAGTAGATAGATTGGTGACCCGACAGGTCATGAGCAGCACGGCTCGTCCACGAGATCACCGATGAACATAAAGACCTTCTTGAGGCAGAACTCCTGCAGGAGCCAGTTCAGGTATCTGTGACGATCATTCAACGCCTGGATCTCGGCAGTCTGACTACGCTGACACTCCAACGAAGAGAACCTGTTCTTCCGCCTCTGAAGGACGGAAGAAAAGGCGATCTGCATCGTCAGATTGCGTTCCAAGATCTGAGCGGCCAGCCGATAATACTTGCCAATGTGGGCGCTGGCAGAAACGCTGGTGTTGCTTGTGCCAAAGTGCGAAATGACAGCATCAAAATCGGGCAGGGCGTCAGACACCTTGGAAAACAAGGCCTCGATCCTAATGCCACTAAACGCCCGCACTTCGATAGCCACCCGGTAATTCGGTGGGAAATACTGGGACAAGTATTTCACCATCGAATCCCCGGCAACCAAAACTCGAGGCATGTCAGAAGCGCGACCGTGCTAATAGTACAGAAAGGGCTAAACTCCTTGACCAAAAAAACAAGAAAAAAAAAACGCTTCAGACAAAATCAAACCCGCTTGCGGAAGACCAGGCAAGACCTTAGGTTAATTCCTGCGTGGACGGAGAGAAGACGGGAGGGGAACTGCCTCCGTCCACGCAGGAAGTGACGTAGTGCGTGGATGGAGCCTTATCTCCTCCCGACTTGGCTACATCCCCGCGCGTGGATGTAGACACTCCCAAAAGTAAATCTAAATAGGAATAGAAAGGTGTAGAGTAACCATCCTTCTATTCCTCCAGCCAGTTCACTTTTGAATAATAATAATAGTAATAATTTTATTATTATTATTATTAATAATGTTATTATTATTTGTTTCTTGCACTAGCCCGCCATTGTGACCATATGCGAAATGCACAGCGCCATCTAGAGGGGCTTAGTGCGATAAACTGTTGCACATTTTTGACCACTAGACACGTGACCTTATAGTTTTACGTCTAGATTTTAACGAAGTACCGCGCAAAAGTAATTGATTATTGATCTTTAATAACAGTACCGACGAGATAAAGTTACGTTTCGTTTGTTTTAAGTACAAAATGTGGTTTTACGACAAAAACTCGGGCAACTTCGCAATGCCTCCGCTAGATGCCGTCAGCCGCGGTGCTGTATTTTGGGTTTGTATCGGAGCTAGACTCTGATCTCTTGTGCTAACAGTATTAAAAAAAATAGTTTATCATGTTTTTGCTGCAATCTCGATACAAATCTCGGCTCAGTTTTGCGTAAACGCCTCAGGATTTGGTACGGTCACGTGTCTAGTGGTCAAAATTGTACAACATGGCGGCAGCCAGGGTGAGGTAACTTTTTCCTGGTGAACGGGATACCAGTTGATCGCTCTAAGCCCCTCTACCTCGTTGATGCTCCGTCCCATCAGTTGGCTTCGGCGCTGACAAAGGGCAGGGCGCAAAAGCGTAGTTCTGAAGAATAGAACTATTGCTATAGTTTCCAAAGCATCAAGGAGGACGCAGGGATTGGTGTTCCACGCGCCACACGCGCACGCCTTCACCGCATAAAAGATTCGAAGTAAATAACCAAAATAAAGCGTTGACGAACGCGCGTGCAGGATGCCATTTGTTTTAGGTATTTGCTTTAGAAAAGTTGCTCCTGCTGACGCCAGCACGTGCGGCGCGTGGAACACCAATCCCTGCATTCTCCTTGATGCTTGGGTAATATAGCAATAGGTATATTCTTTGCTCGCGCAGAGAGAGCGATTTCGAAAACCAGGCTCCCGCGCACGCGCCTTTGCCGGCATTCAAAGCCGAGTTTCAAGCTGAAGTGTACGTCCGCCATGCTGGTTGCGGCAAGAAACCAGCGACCAGCGGGACGACGAGGACGTGCATGCATGCGCAAAAAGGGCGTAAAACAGTACTAACCCTTAGCTCGCAGGTGTGGGTGGGGATCGATGACGGTGAGCAGTAGGCCTCGATTATTACTGTCAACGCTAGGAAATCGACAAACAGCAGAGGAATTTCGACGCAACAAAGATGGTAGCGCACAGAGTGTTGCCAGACGTTCGGAACAATTTCGGATGTCGTCTATTGTTCCAAGATAGTAGGCGGCATTTGTACACTTGGTTTAATCGGAACTCAGAACGCATCCGAAGGATACGCGCAAACGCATGATCGCAGACTAAAACGGCAATGTCACGGTGCACTTTATGGATTGGACTGGATTAACCGCGAAGAACACACCCAAAGAAAGATGCTGAGACCCACTGAGCCACAAGATGCTGATACCCTTCGGCCGTATCTTGAGTGGGGCCAGTGGCTGGTGGCTTCCGCTGCGCTGTGATGACAAAATCATTTTTTCTCCCTCCCCCTCCTCCATCTCATCCGAGAACCGTACACTTTCTTTTATCTTCATATCCTGCTCTCCCGCACTCGCCCGTCATCATGATTGTCCCACCAAGGCAGCGAGTGGCGCTCTTCGAAGCATGTTGTTACTTTTCTGTATAGAGGGACTTTATGTCGAGGTGGTAGACAAAGTAGGTTGAGGTGTCTCCTCTCCTCCCCCTTTTTTTCTCTTTTTTTTCTCTACGGCTTTAGATATTCTTTTTTGCGCCCCAATATCTGGCTAATGTTATTATGGTAAACGTCCATGAGGTCGCCTGCACACTAGCAGTATTTTTCTTAGCCAGTGCTATTTATGCGAACAGATACGACGGATGTTCACACTTGACATTTGCGTTTCTTTTGTGATGCAGCGCGGGGCGGCATTGATTCTTGTAAGTACTTTTTATTATCGAATTGCTTCTAAGAAAACTTTAATTGGTTTAGGTGTATGGACTCAAACAAAGTCCATGGGTGCAAATTACTAAAGACATTCTGGTTTAACTCAAAAGTTACCAGTTACATTCAGCGTTGGGTAACAATTCTACAACTATTGCCACGTAAAATTTTTTTTTTCGACGTTTTTTTTTAAATTTATGTTGAGATTACATTAGTACAGTTGGTTTTATGTCTGTGTATAGTATCATTGAACTTTGCACTGTCGAACCCGCGGCTCTATTTCCTTGAAAAGTTTTCCGCGGTTGACTCTTCAATCGCCTTTTCTTGCTTCGGCTGAACAGCGCTCAACCCAGTACTTGTGTGCGGCGTGCCCAAAATGGACAACATGGCCGATCTGTCCAGCGTCTGCTCGCACATTATTTACACGGGCGACATGAGCATCATCACTGATGGCGTCGACTTTTCCCTAATGCCCACTGGTAAACAATATTTTGTGTTTGTGTGTGTGGTTCCGCCTAAGATAGCAACAGTGAATGCTTAGTCTGGTCGACAACTAAAAAAATAGCAAGTTACAAAACAAAACAAAAAATGAAAGGGAAACGTTTGAACGTGAAGTCTCCTCCAAAGCAGTACTTTTTTCGTCCCAGCACACTGTAAAATTTAAGCAGCGTAATACTCTACAATGTTATTTGTGTCTGTCTTTAGTTTTCATTTTCGCGCATATATTGTTTCGCATCAGCGTGTTATGGTTACTGTGACACTGCTGAGTTTATTTTTATGTCAAGACATTATTTCGGTGCAGTCATTCGCCGGGCACTCCCTAAAGATCGCAGTCTTCGACCCATCGCAGCGATTAGATTCAAATCATTTAGCCTGGTATTCAGTATTCTCGATATTTAAAGTACTGCGTTTATCATCACCGAACATATTAGGCTGGGGCTGTCGCCCTTTATTTGGAGTTTCCCAATTGTAGGTCCCTTCGTCACTTTTCGTAAACTGCTTTCAACTCGGATGACTCTTCTAGCAAAAAAGCGTTACATTAGCTTCTGGAGCCTAATACGATCTCTATAGATCCCTTCAAAAATTACGCCCTCTTGCGGTTGATTTGAAATGACTGCAAAGTGGCGGGCGCAAAAAAACACCAGCGAGCTGGCAAGTCTATAACTGATATAATTCTCACTCCAGAGAGACTCTATACAATTCACGGACTTGTTATTTTTATAGCGTTCATTGCTCACGCCACTTTGCGATATTTTCAGATTGACCGTAAGAGGGCGTAAGCTGTGAACGAGTCTATTAAAATAATAACAAGAACAACAAAGCATGTAATTTTTTTTCCTTTTTTTGCACAAAAAGTTACCCTGCTTTTGCATGACAGATGTTTCAAAAGCATATTAATTCGGGAATATCTAGGAAATGCCACTTCTGACACGAAATGAGGATTGAATAATATAAAAGTCCTTCCCGTACAATAATTATTCTTATTTTTAGCAATCGGATATGCGAATTCACAATACAGGGTGTCTGAAATGCCGAGGCTCGATCTAAAATGGGCCGTAAAAATCGGCGCCTGCACGTATCAATCTAAACTTTTCGTCAAAGTTGTATTTCAGAGGTAGGTTATATCTTGTAAAAAAGGCGTGGCTCCGTTTTTCTAAGAAAATATGGACACAAATACTTGCCAGGGTCAACGGCAGACGGCGACGCAGACGACCGAGTCGAGTGGTGGGGCGCGTTTGGCGCACGTATTGATAGATGGCGCTACCTGCTTGTTCCGGCTTGCTCTAAAATAATATCAAAACTGCTTGCGACGACAGTGGTCTATTAAAAGGAACATAATATTTTTGTAATCTATCTTTGGTTTAAAAATAAATGCGGAAAATGATAGCGAAATCTTGAAGTAACACAAATAAAAGAAAACGCGGTTGCAAAACGGCGCTCTTGCTGCCGACGGATTTCGTCTTCGTGTCGTCTGCTTTCTTTCCTTGGTCGGCTACACCTTCGAACGCAGCTCTGTGCGGACGCTGCTCCCGACGCCATCTATCAATACGTGCGCCAAACGCGCCCCGCCACTCGACTCGGTCGTCTGCGTCGCCGTTCGCCGTTGACCCTGGCAAGCTTTCTGACCCTATTTTTTTCACCGAAAGGGAGCTACGCTTTGTAATTTCACATAAAAAAACCAGCCTGTGAAACAGACATTCGACGAAAGGCTAGCTTACTACGTGCAGGCGCCGATTTTTATCGCTCATTTTAGATTCAGTCTCAGCATTTCAAACACCCTATATATTACACAAAAGATCCGTTCTGTTCTACATAAGTTAACCGTTCGTCTAAAAAAATACCTTCAAATTAGGTAAAGCCTTCGAAACCACATTTTTTATAGTTGTTCTTATATTTCTTTTTCAAACGTTTAACTGGCATTTTGAGAACTGACGTGCCATATAGCATAATTTGTTCTTCGAATCTTCTCAAGTCGCGCATTTCACGACTCGGCCAAAAGTAGCGCGCTTTACAGCTTCACGATGAGTAAATTCTACTCTGATGGGATGTTCTTCTGCCTAGACAAGGCCGACTTCCACTCATTCCGTTCGTTGGACACAACCGCTGCACGCCTCCTGGTGTCCGTTCCACTCGGTCCTCTGTGGCAGCAGGTGCAGGGAAGTGCCCAGTGGGGGCGCTTTGGCGTTGGCGTAGCGCAGTTCCTCAGCAACGCGAGCGTTCACGGACTGGAGATACGCGTAGCGCCGAGCCTGTCTCTCAGCGAAGACATGCTTGCCATGGTTCATGTCGCCTGTACGGTAAGCGAAAGTAACCCGTTTAAGGCCTGTTCACACACACAGACACCATAGCACTGCCTCGGCGCTATTATACATACTCACTGGCACGCTAAGAAGCGTAGGGCGTGGCTTATGATGTTCTCTTGGGTCGTCATTGGTTCTTCAGCTTTCGGATCGGGCAATGTTGGAATCCCATTGGCTGCGGAGTGATACAAAGATGCTCAGGACTTTTCCCAGCGTTTCTTAAACTGTCAGTGACTGTAGCGCACAATTGACCCCTTTCTCAAGTCCACCAAGCAACGCTGGCGGTCGCCACTGCATTTTTATTTTATACAAATTTTAAAATAGAAGGGATGAGGAAATGTTAGGCTAGGTGGCGCAGGCTGCCGCCCGTTACAAAGGGTATGGCCATTACCATCCATGCATCCATCCATTGGACACAAAGCGTGTGTTTGGATCCGGACCCACGCCGAACTCTGACGCGGTGCTCGTGTGCAAGGCATGCTCAGAGAACGTGATCAAGCAATAGGCGGACGGGCGATGGCACGGACTTTAGGAAAGGGTCTATTGACAGTCTGTACATATATATAGTAGAATGAATTATAACGCTCGTCGCCTTGCTTGGCTCTCATATCGAGGACACGGACGCTATAAGGACAAAGGGACTCTACGCTAGGGAACAATGAAGAAGGAAAAGCTGTCTGTCTCTTTGGTACGTCCTAAAGGCGCTCTAAATGCAAAGCATCTGTAAATTCTCGTCACCTGACGTCGTGGGGTCGAGTGACGTTACGTCACGTGGCATGACGGCCAACGCTATTAGATTAGCTCAGTTACGGTAGTGCTCATAGACGCTGCATGCACGAACAGTACCCCCCTCAGTCACCACAACTCGCCTGCCGTCGCTCGACGCGCCGCCGGACACACACAGACACGCTTTGGTAACTGCAGTGTATTCTATGCAAAGGGGGGGGGGAGGGGGAAGGAAAGGGAGCGCGGCGCAAAGTGGGGGCGGCCATATTAAAACCACTGACGTTGCCAGGCATAGGTTTTCGCAGCGAAGAAGTTGCTGCCATATACGGCGAACTGAGGTTTACTTTCTTTTCGTTTTGGAAAGAGAATGTATTGTTGTGTTACATACGTCCTCCTGCCTACAGACAACGAAGTTTAATTCTATTTGTCTTGTTTACTTGGTTTGCAAGCCTCAAAAAACGGGTTTTTGACGACTTATTGCTTTTATAATTTTGGAGTATATGAGGCAGTTATCGCGCTGCTCTGGTTTCGGTTACAAAAGAAGGCAAAACGCTCGTAGTTCCCGCCCCCAGTACATGTTGGACACCTTCCACACTTTGACACCGGATAACTGGATGAACAAGAATTTACATTTACTTCAGAGGTCACTTCCGCCGCTTTCTCACCATCGAGCAGTCGGATCAGCTGGCGGCAAGCCGCGGATGAAAGGCTTGAGCATCAACAGCCTAGAGCCACTACAACATCCCAACTGCACTCAGTGCCGATGCGTGATGCGGACTTTTGTCAACCGGTAGCCCAGCACAAACCGTGAACGCTCCAGCTCTTCGTCATGACACGGTGTTGCAGAAAGCAGGGTAACATCAACTACACGGACCACTGCTCAAACGCACTGTTATCGTAAATCTGGGCTTGTGACTACGCCTTTGCAGATCATCTTATTCGTTTAGCTAGAGAGACGCAAACGACGGGCATAACAAAATCGTTTTGCATATTCCGCATACCTTGCAAAAGAGCTTACCGAGTCACCTTTGCGAAAAGCGCGAAACACGGAGTTCGCACCGTCCTGATTTACCAGTCTTTTACCTGCTTTAGAGCGGTTTGTACCTGCCAGTAGGTATGTCTACTGAATCTGCCCGACAAAAATAATCCCTGGAGAAGGGGAACAAGAGGACAAGGGACCTTTGCATTTAATTGAATTATAATCATGATTGAAACTGCAACTTGAAACTCAGGAGCAGTGCCAGAGAGAAACAGACGAAAGTTGGGAAAGTTTGTCTGCTCTCCACAATTTCTCAACTCTCAAGTGATTGCACGTTCATAATAAATTCAATCGACGCCTCTTCCCAAAATAAAGAAAGGCACTACGTTTACTACGTAAAAAATGGTCTCAGATCATGCATCTGTGGGCAGGTAGGAAACGCTGCCCTAATTTATTCACACCGCATGATGAGTGAAACAAACTCACACGAGATTTCCAGGAAAATATCGGTGGTGACAACCGGTTTTTTTGCAGGACCGAATCATCTACTGGGTGGTGCGCGTGCTGTGCAAAACGCAGTCCAACAACACAGCAGCATAGCAACTGTAGATTTAGGACAATTGTTCAATTAAAACGACGTAATTTTGTTGAAAACGCTCGCAGCTTTTACTCACGGTGTAAGCGTCGAGAATCATCCACGTTTTGAAATGGAAAGGAAGGAAGATTTACTTTTCAAAAACGCTCGCTGCGTCCTCCCGGACCAGCTGGACCGGAATCAGACGACGACGACGGGACTGAGTTCGTTTAACCTCAACCCCACAACAACCAATTTGCACACCGTGTTAGTGTGGGTTTCTACCTCCAAGCACCGCACCACACACCACAAACGTTTCAACTCTCTTGTCACATCGCCGTGTTGCACCAAACAGAACGAGATCGCCGAGTCAACGCAGCGCTGTCGTGAACGTTCGCTTGTGGTTGCGCACTCGTGGACCCTGTGACTCCCTTCGCTTTCAAAGCACACATGACAATTAATGAATGCTACTTTCCTCTTCCGGGAACATCACAGGGGCACTTCTCCGGCCGCGTCTTTCCTACATGTGCTCGCAAACTGCGTCAAACCAAAAGAATACCGGCGCCCGGCTCCATGTTGAACGTACGTCGTTGCTAGATTTTCTCCGACCAAACAAAAACAACGAGAGCAAACCGGCTGTAGCTTTCAGCGTACATCGGAGTTGCGGCCGTTGGCAGATTTTCTCCGTCAGCTCTGACCTAAAGATGACCCACAGATGCAGCAACACTGGTATCAAGCTTTAATATGGCAGCCCCCACGAAGCGCCGTAAATTCTGAGGAGGGTGCATTGAAAGCGGCGGCACCCCACATTAACTGACATCACAGAAGCTAGAGACCACTCAGTTTCTGCGCTAAATTTAGCGAAAAAATTGGCGTCACGTCACCCTACGTCAACCGGCTGCAGGCCCTTGAAATTGTCCTAGAGGTCTTCCTAAATGTCGTCCCAGACGTCGCCCTTGAGATCGTCTCATACCCCTATTACGCGGGTACCCATAACTACAGCTGGCGTTAACTGCAGTTACTCTAAACTGGGGCTTTGCGCAGTTACACGGCTGACCAAACTGCGGTTAGCACGAAACCATGGTTAGTGCAAACTGAGCTCCACGATCTCAGTTTGAACTAGTTAACTGAGCTAAAGATGGTGACGACCGCATCATTGCCGGCTATCGAAGCACTAACTATATCGGAATGACTGGGGACACACTTCAGAAAGAACCGTGGAGACAAATGTCGCGGAAAGAAACATGTCTCGAAGACAGATATGCAGCGTAGCCACCAATTACGCCATGTCGCGGGACGGCGCGAAGCTCGCATTACTCGGCGCTGCCATTGATTTTGGTCGATGACAATGCGGCTTCCCTCATGTCACCCATGTTTGCATTTATGTTAGGATTTTTGATAATCATTTGTTGCGTACCACACAAAACATTATGTGTCTAATTACTCGTTTTAAACAGCTATAATGGATATATTAAAAAAAAACGTGTCCTTGATCTGAACATGGGACATTGCAGTTGGTTCTCGTTACTGGCTTCAACCCTTCAACTGCAAGCAAAATGGCCGTGCAACACCATCTCAGTTCAGTCTGGTCTCACATCTCAGTTCAGTAACTGCCGTTTGCCTGACCACAGTTAAAACAGTGCTCCTGTAACTTCATAGTCCGTTGCAGCCGCTAGTCTTAGCGGCGCAGGGCCGAGGAGACGCAGACGGAACGCTAAAGAGAGAAGGAGGTTTCCCCTCTCTCCAGCGTTCCGTCTGCTTCCTCCTTCCCGGCCCGTCTTACCCTCGCCCTTCGTTCTGAGGTTGCAACGGACTATAGGGCACTAGTCCTCCAGGATGACGTCCTCGACGCCGTCCTTGACGTCGTCCATGGCCTCGTAACAAAAGAAGGTAAACATGACGGATACTATCGGAATTGATAAACAACAATATTAGTGACTTCTGTGGTATTTTTGTTTTCATCTGGACGTTGCGACGTGCCGACCCGGACGCGAGCCAAAAAGGGAAGGAGCCGCTATATTTGTCGTAGCGTTGGACCACAAAGTTATAGTTCGACCCTATAAGCACCCTCGTAGTGCATCTTTAAAGAAAGCGAACTGCCTGTTCATTTGCCATGTGCAACATGAAAAAGTACGAATCAGACTGCCTAAGGATACGTGTTTAGAAATCGAATATTTTAAATCATTATTTTTCCCAATAAGGGTGGCAGCTGTCAGTGTATAAAACGGTCTCGCTTATTAAGTAGCTATGATGCTTAATTCAATTAAATTTCAAATTATTTTTCTTAGCACATATACAAGCAATCAGGCATCGGCAAGAGGTGAATCCATAATGCTCAGCTTCTGCCAGGCTTGTCTCCGTTTTCTTGTCAAAGATGGACAGGCAACCTTAAGAGAAAAACAATTACATTCACAGCAAAGAAGTAAAAAATAAAACTAACACAAAACTGGCAGTCGTAAAAAATGAAAGCCGTTTACAACTCCCTGTAATGCCGAATGGGAGGTGCAGCCCTTGAGGAGGAGGAGGGAAGGGTACAGTGAGGAGGGCAAACCCCTCCTTTCTCCTCCTCTCTCTCACGGGGGTCACGTGACCTAGGGGAGGTGGGGGTCACGCGACCTGGGGTGGGTCACATGATCTGGGGATCACGTGACCTGGGGTCACATGACCTGGGGGTCACGTGACCCCCATAGGTCACGTGGGGGTCACGGGGGCCACATACCCCACAGGTCACGTGACCTTGGGAGGTCACATGACCTGGGGGTCACATGCATGGGGTGGGTCACATGTCCTGGGGGTCACATGACCTGGGGGGTCACATGACCTGTGGGGGTCAGATGACCTGGGGGTCACATGACCTGTGGGGCTCACGTGACCTGGGAGGTCACGCTGACCTTGGGGAGTCACATGACCTGGGGGTGGGTGACATGACCTGGGAGCTCACATGACCTTGGGAGGTCACATGACCTGGGGGGTCACATGACCTGGGGTGGGTCCCATGGCCTGGGGTCACATGACCTGGGGGGTCACATGACCTGTGGGGTCAGATGACCTGGAGGGTCACATGACCTGTGGTGCCTCACGTGACCTGGGGGTCACGTGACCTGGGGGTCACATGACCTGGGGGTCACATGACCTTACGGTCAAGCCGACACCGACGGCGCCGCTGACGCCAATGGCGATGCCAACGCCGCTCAAGCCGGAAACGGGCGCCTAAGAGCCTGCACTCCAAAAACTGCTTCATGCCAAAAGTCTGACGCCACATCTCATAAACTTTATTTTTTCTTGTCTACAGTTCTAGATTCTAATATTTTAGAGCGCAGCTCATGTGACCCCCCAGGCCATGTGACCCACCCCAGGTCATGGACCCCCAGGTCATGTGACCTCCAGGTCACGTCACCCACCCCAGGTCATGTGACTCCCAAGGTCACGTGACCTCCCAGGTCATGGTGACCCCTCCTCCGAGGTTACGTGACCCTCGTGAGGAGAGGAGGAGAAAGGATGGGTATACCTCCCTCAGTACCCTTCCCTCCTCCTCCTCAAGAGCTGAGCTCCAATTCGGCATTACAGGGAGTTGTAAACGGCTTTCATTTTTTTTGGCATTTTGTCTTTTATAGGGTGGAAGGGTTTGTCGTCACATTTGGGTTTCGTTGTTTGTTCCACTGTAAGGTACTTTACAGGCATCTACGTTACAAACGATAACAACTGTGTTATTTATGTTAAACTAGGCTTGCAATTAATTATAGACCATTTTCTTTTTGTTTTCTTTTTTTATAGCGGTTGCTATGTTGCATTTTGACGTACAGGGGAGTTGGGACAAAATAGCAAACCAGTTAATTTGCCTCTTGGAAGGCGCCAGAGTTCAAGGGGTTCGTGCCAATGGTTCTACTTTTCTCTTCGCCATTCTTTTATTTGTTGTTATGCTTAAACGAATTACTATAGTTTTTGTCGTCCAGCCCGACTATGCCATATTTCAACATGGCAACCGTAACACTAAAAATTGTCCTTGGAAAGTTTAACTTTGATGTTTGTATGTATCTTGAAGTTAAGGCGTATCTTAGAAACGAAAGACCGGAATGAAATGCACAGCAGTTTTAAAAACAATATCACCAGGTAGAATTAGTATGTTACAGCAGAGATGATGCGTCATCCTTTGAAGAGAGAAATAATCCCTGATCAACTTCATTTATGAGAGCCGCTTAACCTGGTGTTTCCCTTAATTATTTAATTGTTTGATAGTGAAAAGGAATACCTGTATACCAGGCTCTTATTTCTTAATAACGTTTCCGATATATCCCAAATTAAATCTAGACTTCGGTTCCAGGAAATGAAGTATTCAGACCCTGAACTGCTCTTCGTATTTCGAACACGTTACGAGAGCATCCTCGCCAAGAGTGGTATCATGCAACAAAGCGTAAGGTGCGTCCTCCCAAATTATCCCTTGTGGATTCTTATAAAGCAAAGCAAATAACCCGATTAATCCACATAGCGTCAAACTCTCGTGAGCTCGATCAGCGCAGAGCTCTATCTCCGCGAACTCGTGCACAGGCTTGTGGCTTGTTTAACCTTCGTCACCGCGAAGATGTAATACAATACATCGCTCGCTATTGTCTCTGCGATACGCAACATTGTCTTGTGTGAAAAAGTGAGCGATATGGGCAAAACGAAAGTGGCGGTCAGTGCAAGGCTTTCATAGTAAAGTTAACTTATTTCGTTTCTACAATTGTATTTGTGTGACCTAGTTTCACTGTACGTTTATTTCGTTGATATATGCTATCGGTGAAATTCTAGACTTTAACCTTACAATTGTAACCGGCCTAAGCTTGAAGTCTGAGGTGCGAGACTAGTACTGCTATTATTCGTGATGGTTTCACGGATCCGTTTGATGTCGCGTTCAGTCAGCAAAATTGACAAAATTCAGTTGACGTTTCTTGCTGTTTTCCTAAATTCTCCAGTTTTTGTTTGATCTATAACACTCCTTAGGCTACCCGATCTCACTAATCATTATTTATTACAATAATCTGTCAAAGTGAGGATTGTTGATTGATGGGCATCGGAATACACATTATACGAAACGTATAAATTAGTGTTTTCAGTTGTATTAATTTTACTAAAGGATGCCATTAATCACTTTATATTTATACGCTTTATATACTGTCATCGAAATTCCGGTTTTTGATGCAGTTGCCCAGACCTCTTAATTTTTCGGACGGAGCACCACGAGCTGAAAAGCAAGGTACTGAGGGCACCAAACCCTTACCGAAGGTACCTGGGAGCGGACATGGCTGAACTCTTTCTGGTGAGCTCGACGATTAAAACCAGGCTTAGTAAATGCAGTGAGTATGTAAGTACGTCAACATGAGCCCAACAACAGTTGGGACGTTCACAAATAGCTTACACAGCAGCCCTTAAGCTCGAAGTAAAAAAGAAAAGGGCCTGTATATTCCCTCTGGTTATTTAACGAAGAAATTTATGAGGGAGAAATGCACCGCCTCGCCGAGGAAATGTACATATGGAAACTAGACTCTTATGCGCCGGCAAAACAAAAACGCTATTACGAAAATAAAGCAGCAAAAAAGTCGAGATTTTGAACGTCAGATTTGAACGAGACAGGAAATCAACGAGAGCATATAAAAGCGACATTTCCGTTGGAATTCTGAAGCAAGACAAAACGTAGCGCAACAGAAATAAAGCGATTATGAGAGAAAAGTATAAGTGCGCACACGAGCTTGCTTAAATTTCACACAGTTACGAAGAACCCCAAGACTAGGATCCTGTCCTTTATTTTATCTTATAGTCTCGGAGTTTATCGAAGCTAAATGTTTGATTATAAAATTAAGTTTATCCTTTTCTTTGTAAAACTTCGCAAACTTTTTTAGGTTTGCGATTGCTATAGTCAGGTGCGAGTTAAAATTGCGCCAAATAAACAGCCCCACGTTCTACCAAGTTATTGAATCACTCCGTAGACCAGCTTGGAAAACCAGTAGCAACGTCGAGTTGCGTGACGTCAGCGCGACGTGCGCCTCGGTAGTGGATTATTTGTTCCTTGCGGAGGAACAGCGACCGGAGGTAATGAAGGTGTGGGAGGATACGCTGGCGCATTCTTTTGCTTATATCTGACTATAGTGGTTTATTCAATAACACGTACTGCTTCGGATTGATTGAGAATAAGTGATAACGGGAGAATAAAGTATTCAATTAGAGGTGGTGCGAATACCGGTTCTAACTGAATCACTCAGTGTCATTCCTAGACCACAACACTCTTAAGAAAACCGGTTATTGCGGCTTTTTCCTTCCACTGTAAAGGTTATGAATGACGCAGCGCTATTTGATTCTAACCGGTATTAGCACACCCCATACACCATTGACGCGCCGCTTGCAAGAAAACAGCTGTCCGGTTCACGGTTCCAATATGTTTATTAAGGTGAAAGCCTTATATGTCTCATCGTCCAATCGACCTTCAGAAAACAAGTCGGCAACACGAAAGGTACCAAAACGAAAGGTACCAATGAAACGGCGCCGAAAGTGCGTCGTCAGAGAGCGCGCTGTTTTCGGAGGTTCGCTATCACGTTTAGGTGACCACTCAAGGCCTGTCCAAACAGGCTACTACAAAAATCGTCAGGCCACAGGACTCCTGCAAAAATCGCCAAAATTGAAGCGTCCGGTAGTCGTCTGTCGTATGTCTGTTTGGACACCGGCCAAGCCAAATTCACGACTTTCCTCCTCGCCTCTTCTCACTTTTCTTTGAAGTCGGTGGTCGTCAGACTTGACGTCAGACGCCACCTGCCAATGGTGTGCCTGCTGCTGTCTATCTCCCGCGGCTCACGAAGTCGCCGACCTCGCTTCCACCGTCGCCGGAAGGCCAAAGAGGTCCGGCTTCGGGAGGATTCTGGGAGATTCCTGCGTCGAAACGCGCGTCTCGGCCGCCCCGGCTCAGCTTTCTTTGTCAAGATCCACGTTCGTAGCTCGAAAAAAATAAATAATAAAGTGCAGTGCGCAACAGTGAGACTTTTAGTTGTATGTATAAACACTGAGAACTTAAGAATATATATTTTATTTTATTAAACTCCTAACCAACCAGGTTTGCTTGTCTATACGAGGTACGTTGGGAACATAAGAGCCGCGGGAATCCGATCCAATCCACAGAACTGCTGGAAGACGACACGACCTTGGACACGATGCGCGCTTGCCTGGCTTGCCCCTCACCCTCGAGTCTTCCCTTTCCCGTTTTCGGGACTTGCAAAGCGGCGGAGGCCTTGAGTGATTGACCGACAGCCAACAGAGCGTGTGAGTGGCCCTCCGGACCCACGTGATGAGCAGATCAAGGCTCGCGTAGAGGACACGGGCGAGATTTGACGGGGGAACTTTCCCCCCGGCAAAAAAAGAAAAAAAGCGGGCGGAAGCGGAGCGCCGCACGATTTGTCGGAGTCGTGTCGCCCGACGATTTTTGTAGTGTCCTGTTTGGACATCCCTTCAGGCGAAGCAGAGGCAATGAAATTAAGAAGGACGACAAAGTGAAGTAAGAGGAATCAAAGTGAATTAAACAAATCATGTCTTTAATGAATCCGCGCTTGGGCTTTCGCCTTCAAGTCGTCTTAGGGATAACATAAGAGACCTTGTGAATACTTTTTAGCAAATGCATTCCTCTCGTTTTGTTGTTTATATTTTAAACTGTTGTTTATTTTAAGAATTAAATCTTAAAATAGTCGTCTCATAAAAAAAGAAAACCATGTAGCTTTTCGAGACGTTGGCATGTCTTATAGGATTTGGTTCGTGACTATATTCATATTTTCTAAATTAATTTTTCCCCCAACTAGGCAGACATCTGCCGAAACGTTCACGTTCAAGTATTTCGAGCTGCGTATTTCGGTTTCTTCTAGCCTTTAACGTTTTTGTGTCCTCGTCAATACCATATCTGGAAGCTTCTCCCCAGAGGGCTTTACAATAAAGAAACAAACTGAAATCAAAACAAAAAACACTGCGTAATGTGTGCAAAAGAAAAAAAGGCTATGTCTTTGAGTGAAGGTTCAGACATTGTCGCAGTTCCAAGAGCTCGAGAAGATCTCGGGCCTACGGGGGCCGGTCCGGAACCAGGAGTGGTGCTACAGCATGGTCCTGGGTGGACTTCTCTTCAAGTATTACATGGGCCTCAATTTCGGCGACGACGCTCAGTCTGGACCGCAGGAAATTTCTCTGTCCGAGGTGAGTTCTGCACTCTAGAAATCTCCGTCGGCTATTTACTCGCAAGGCACTGGGAGAGTTGCAATTATACGGAAGGAGCTCGGCGAATGGCGAGGTTGAAAATATCTGTTTAACCCTAACAAGAAGTCCTTAGTGCGTGGGGCAGAACAAGGTGAAGCGTTATGCTCCACGTTTCATAGAGTGAATATTTCAAAATCAGCGAAGGTATATGTTGCCCCTATCAGCGAAGGTACGAAGGTTCATTGCGACCATTTGGGGCAATAGAATCTAGCGCGTGACCAAAATCTCACGTTTCAGTTGTACCGCATCTACTGCACAATAGGTGCTGTACAACGTTTCTCGCGGGAGGCCCAACTTCCGTCAATCGCTCCTAGAAGAGACGGCCTGCGCAATCCCATTAACTGTGGATCCGTAAGCCCAGATTTTGAACTAGAGTCATTGAGGGGGCCTGTTGTTAAGCAACCTATTACCTGGCAAATACAGTTACGTGTATTACAAAGCACAATATTAACTTCATTTTTAAAATTTAGCACCAGGTAAACGTTGGCTAGATAAAACTAGTAACTCTTCAACGAGATAGTCTCATATATTACCCTGGGATTTGATGGAGTTTAGATGCATACGCTTTAGTAAACATGTTATTCTAATCTCCCAGTTTCATCGCTTGCCAGCTGAGAATGAATTCTCAACCAATTATGCAAATCTGTGACGAGGTCCAGAAAATTGATGCGTTTAAAATGTTGAACTTGGCGATACCCGAAAGGAAACTTGTTATATAATATTATAATCGCAATAAGCATGCATTTGTTTCCGGATATGTAAATGTGATACGACCCAGCACAATTATCAATAACGAAATAGTGCTTGCTGTCCTTGGCACACTCCAATCTGCAGGTTTTTGGATAATAAAAATGCACTGAATTGTAATCAACGACATTTACTAGGGGTTTTGATAACGATACTCGGAATAGATACTTGTTCCTTCACTGCTGAGACTTTGGCGGCTGGGACAGACGCGATAGAAATAATTTGAATAGTCACTGTCAAGACTTACAATATAGATATGAATTGTTTCGCTACATTGCAGATTTGTGAGCGTTTTTCGGTGAAGCGTTTTGAGGACCTACGCACTCTGTCCTTCTATTCGATGGAACACACCAAACACACATGGGTTGGTTTCGATGACGATTGGTCCATTCTTCGCAAGGCAAGTCGTCTGAGCATTATGAGCATACTGCAGAACCAAGATCACGTTGATATACCTGCAAGTGTTCCCCCAATAGTTGCCTTCCTCATGCCCATAAAGTGAGTTCTAGTTGAAAATGTCCAATTATAGTAAAGCTAAATTGAACGTTTTGTGACACGCTGTGTATACTTAGATTGTCCTCTGAGCTCGGTGTCGGGGAGATGAAAACGAAGGACCTCAACTAACGCCTGATGGCCTTAAGTGTATTGTAAATAGGTAAATAAATATATAAGCTACATTCCGTTTCAATTTTGGTCCGACCATATCCAACGCTACGATCCAAAAGTGCATGGTCAAGGTGCTTGATTTTTTATTGGCTTTGCTATTAGCAGCTAAACCAATCACGCAAAGAACAAAGCGCAGGACCACGGCATTTTCATTGTGCGTGATGAGCTTAGTTGGTGACAGCAAACGCAAAGAAAGGACGATTACCGATGACGGTGCACTTTTGGTGCTGCTTGATTGGCTCCATCTGATTGTAGCTCCATCTGCGTGTCCAACTTAAAGTGAAACGGAGTATATGCATGAGTGGGTACACAAGACAGCACCCAGTTCGGGGTCATCCGGTGAAGCTTGAGACGGTCTTAGGTTACCTTGCCGAGGTGCCACTTGTGGAAACCATGTGTATCGATCCTTCTACCTATCTATAGACCTTTTCTGTGTACTCTCGTCCCCAGCCACCTAATAGGCGTATCCGGTATGGGCGACGAAAAAAATAATTCAACGTTTCATCCTGCAAATAGTAAAAAAATAAGGGGGAGGCAAAACGAGAAAGTGTGACGGTTACGCTTATATCATAAATGCCTTCTATTGGCGTGGCAAAGGCAAGACAATGTTTTCGCCCATACTGGAAGTGACGTCAATTCAAGATGGCGGCGCACTTGCAGAAAAGGTCTATACTCCGTCTCACTAAAACCGTGCCGTACAGCCAAAGTTACAGGGGAGAGAGTGTATCGCGAACTGTTCAAGAGGAGGGAAAGAAGAAACGGGGGAATCCCAGCCCTTCTCCGCCGTTCCTCTTTCCCCTCAGTTTGAACAGGTTGGCATACGCTCTCTCCCCTGTAGCTTTGGCTGCACTGCACAGTTTTAGTGAGACGGAGTATTGGCGACTCCAGCGAAACCGATGCCGCGTAGCGGCAATGCCGATAAGCTCAGGAGAGGAGGTCGTTTCGACTCTGTCGTCTGCTATCGCTGCTTGGTTCCTGTAGGCAGCATAGAAACAAACACCGTTTTCAATAATTGTTTTTATGCTTACACCGTGTCATTTCTACGCACTGACTAGAAGAAGGTTTCTACCGTCGAAAAATCGCTTTGCTTTCATATGTAACACCGATTTAACGCTGCCGTGAAAACAATTTATGGTGGTCTGCCTGCTGAACGACAAAAACGATCTCCTTTCGTCCGCCATTTTGCATGACCAGCGCGCCCCCTATAGTTCGCTGGAGTCGCGAATACAAGCCGGGCGTGTTGCTTTCCGTAGGCTATATAAGCTAGCTTTAAAGAACGGCCGGCGACTGTGGTCGATGGAGGGCCTTGCTCCACGGAGCTCTATTTGAGGCTCTTTCCGTGATTCTCTCTATTGCGGCAGCGCGGAGTCCGACCGATGATCCAGTAACATTTAGGCAGCGCCGATACTTCGGACCTATTGAGAGCCAAGCGTGTTGCCAAACGAAGTCAATAAATACGTAGTTCTAAGGATCCAAGGAACCAACTGTGTTCCTACGTGGTACCCCAAGGGGTGAAAACCTTTGCTTTATACTTAGCTTACACCGATGTCAGTGCTGCCGGTGGGACCTCGTGACTTCGTCTAAATTAGCTAGTATACCGTTTCTGCTTTCGGCGGTCACGTTCGAACAGTTTATAGGAAGAAACGAGAAATTTAAGACGTGCCACCGTTACAGAAAAGTGCACAAAGATTTTAATAAAATAAAACGCTACAACCGAAGAAAAAAAAAAAGATAAGCTGCAACGTCCACAACAAACCCCGAGGACTGCCGCAGAAACATTTTTCGTCCGTAAAATCAAAACAAATTAAGTTTTGTTTTTGTTTTCTTGGATGGTTTTTGTGCAGGCGGCTCTTGTGGCGCAGAGGGAGGGCCGTCCGCTCTGCACGGCCGTCTTTCACGCCAACCTGGATGACCACCGGCAGGCGTGCGGGCTCGGCTACGCCCCGGTGCTGCACAGGCTGCGACAGTTCATCAACAACGCCTCCTACAACTCGCCGATGGTGGTCGCCTGATGCGTTGCCTTCGCAACTCTAGACCCGCATACAGTGAATCAGCCGCACGGAAGACTTCCGCGCGTCCTTTAAAGCCTATACCTTTTGACTTTGGAATAATATCGGCGTGAAAGACGTCGAAAATGTACACTGCAAAAAATATGGAGCGTCGGCTTTCCGGCAAAGCGCTTGTGAGAGCCAATCGCTGCAATCTACGGAGGGCGCTCCGCGAATGACGAAGCTACTATTGTGTTTAGAACCTCCCAAAAACGGTCTACGCTGTGGCACTGAACGCGGTGAAACGTACGTCATGCGCAGTACCAAAGCGCGGACTGTCCCTTTTTAGGTTTAACCATATTACCAGTTCCGTCATTGGTCAAGCCACGATTGCAACGATTGGTTCTTCCGATTGCTTCGTGTGAGAGCAGACGCTCCAGATGTCTTAAGTTGATGTACTATGCTTATGACACTTGTCCATAATGCGGGAGCGCACCTGTTTCTTCGGCGAACGTTCGACTTGTGGCATTCGCAGCAACTAACTTAGTCACCTGGAGCAACATCAAAGAGCCCACTCGAGGGGTGTCTGTCCCACTCCATCGGGGGCGCCGGACACGGGAGGCCTGCTATGGCGCTCTTTGCGAACCCCATAAAGTCCTATCAATGGAACAGAAAAATAAAGCCCGAGGGTTTATTAACAATGTCGTCACCAAGAAAAAAAAAGATTGTAATGCTGTGCCCTTAAAATTATTCACAAAAACTCTTATCAAGCAGGCGTAATGTTAGTCCTCGAGCGGGCTCTCCCATGTTGCCCCACGTGAGTAGATTAGTTGCCGCGCATGCCACCAGTGAGCGCTCACCGGAGAAAGCCGCGCGCTCCCGCGTTATGGACAAGTGAGATTAGCACTGAACGGGGATAGAATTCGTGAAAAAAAAAATATTAAATATAATGTCACGTAAGATAATAAACAGTACACAGATTCGTAAACAAAACCAATGGCATTTCGGTTTTTATTTTTCGGAGTTTATTTAATAAAATATAAAGTAGTTCTTTTTTTCTGTCAGTTTTCCGCCCGGTTTCAGAGGTTTCCTTTGTCCTCGCAAGCGATTGAAAAATACTGAATGAACTTTCAAAACAAATACAATTACTTCTTTTGAAAACTTTTCCGCGCTAAATCTGTTTCAGGAACTGTGAATAAGTTCGTAACATTTTTGATACAGAGAACCCATTTGTGAGTATTTTTTGTCCACCTTATTACTTTTAACTTTTAAACTGGGGGGTCACTTGTTTTAGTATGCTGCGTGCTATCTTTATTAATGCGAGTGGGTACTTCCTTTTTATAGCTAACGTTTATTTTTCATCTCTATGATCAAAAAAGAAGAGAAGTACTCTGATTCCTGAATGGCCCTAATGAGGATCGGCAATATTTGGAAATAAATATATTATATTAGAAGTCCACATGAGAGAATGAGTATGAATTGAAAATATGCACATTTATTCAAAACTGAGCGCGTAGGTGTGGCTCATCTTTTTTGCCATATTTACGCAACATGGGCATCGCCCAAGCGGGAATGTTGAAAAGCAACTGCCGACAAACGTTACGACCGCGCTCATAGTGCAGGCGTGGAGGGTGCAGCGCGACGTCGCAGAACTGCGAACTCTGAACAAGTGGCACGGCGGCGCACGTCTTCTAAATCCGGATCTCGCTCAATACAGGCGGTAAATCCACGCCCCGCAAGCGCGCCTGCTAAAGTGTTAAACAATATATTATTGCATTTGTGCTTTTTACTAGATTTCTCCTTGAGAAGAAATCAGCGAGTGATAACCAATATGAATTTAATCAAAAGTTGATGCCGCAAGCTTGCTTTCCTGTCTACAAGATGTCTCCCAATATTGTAGTGGTTAAAGGGAGCGGTCAATGTTAGAAATCTTTTAGCAAACCGCTACCGTGTTCCACGTACCACACTACCCGAGCCATGGAAGCATGCTTTAAGCGCGCGCCTCGTGGTCACGGTATCACCTGGGCGCGCGCTGAAAAACATGCATCAGGGCTCGATCCGGTAGTGCGATACACGGCAACCTGTTCTGCTGCAAGTCCCTATAGGGAGTATTCACTGCCGGCCATAGCTATGCGCGTACTGATGGCGAGCTTCGGCAGTTATTTTGCAATGTGCATTTTACACCATGAAGAACGCAGTCCCAGCACCTTATTAATATGAGCTCGTTCTGAACATGCGCTCTAAACAGCCCCCCCCCCCCCAGATATGGCGTCCAGTGAATACACCTTATTGTAGCGTATAAAGGAGGAATGGGCTAAAGTACACCATCTCGAAGCACATGAAGCGAAAGATCCTCGCCGCAGAACCCAGGAATCCTGGGTTCAATACCCACACATGCCCGTTTAGATCTGGACGAGCATTGCACCGGGGTGCGGTAGTGTATCACTACCGCATGATGCGCGTTAAAGACTCCAGGCTAGCAGTCGTATTGCACTGGTTAAATCTCTCACCTACAGTCTGTAAGAATCTCGCCATGTCTGGCAGACAAAACTTTTGTATAAACAACTACCGACTAATTTGTTTGAAGAGGATTTTGAATTTCTTTTAGAAAAGGTGTTTTCTGACTGTCTAGGAACCTGTCTATATGCTCAATGTTTTATAATGTTCTATTAAGCTTATTATTTTATATAATATTGCCGCCCGCAGAGCCGAGAAAGCAACGCTCGGTCACGGTCTTCTAGAAGATTCCCATTCATTCTCGCACTAGTTGTAACTTTCCCTTTGCTTTGTTGTTCTCGAAAGTGCCAGTTCATCCTCGCCCCGAGCGCGCGACGCTCGAACTTCCTTCGCCGAACTTTCGAGATAGTGACGCACGGTAGATAAGCAGCTACCCGCGACCTTGTCGAGTCAGAGTCCCGCTCCTGCTCTGTTGTCGCCGCCGAATCGCCGCCTGCTTTTCTGCTGCCTCGACGCTCTTTCGTTCGTTTATTATTTTTGGTTGGCACAAGTTCGCCTATTAAACCGTTATTTTTGAGTTCACTGCTCGTCTTCGTGTCACTTCCGTTCGTGACAATATAAATCAACAAAACCGAAATTGATGTTCGGCTTTCCCGCTGTATTACCTCTCTTGAAAGAATAGTCCTGTAAAATTTAAAATTTTGTCTTTCAGAAAACAATTAATTTATACATTACTCAAAATCACACTTCAGCCCTAATCCGTTATGGGACGTTCTCAGCACCTCAAACGCCTTTAGCCCTTCAAACCCCTCACCCCATCAAACCCCTCAGCCCTTCAGTTCTTCAGCCCTTGAAGCCCCTTCAGCCATTCAGACCCCCTCAGCCCTTCAACCCTTTAGATACCGAAATGAATGTTAACCATAGACCAAAAATGTAGTTTAAACGTTATTGGAAGTTTATTTCAGACATTGAACTTTACATGCATGTTGTAACTTGTAACTCAAGACGACGATAACAACCAACGTGTGCTCAAACCCGAGCGCAAACAGCTGAGACAAAAAAGGTCAAACTGAAAATAAACAACCGAGTTCTTTGTCACAAAAAAAATCTTTCGAGGTACCAGCAGCCAGGATACAAAACGATACACCGCATCAGTTTTGATTTTGCGCTTCGCGCGAATGATTGTGACAGGCCAGTAAAACTTGGTGGCATACTTACGATGAGGTGACGGTGAACTCCAAATCTAGGCGTCACACAGCACAATCAAAAGTCAAAGTTTGGGAACCACCTAAATGGACTCGACACCTCTTCAAACAAACAGCAGCAGGGGACAGAGATGACACCCCCGCTAATCGCGAGGAAGAAACTGGACGTCAGCATAAATCTCTCGCACATGAAAGAGAGGACGCCCAGAAGTCGAGGCATTCGATGAAGTTCGCAGATTGTGCGGAATGGAACGGAGCTGGTGTCCAGGGTCAACGGAACCGACCGTGCACAGCTCCATCGAGTCCGCTCGAAAACGGCGACCACACGGAGGGTTCACTCCTCGACTACGACTTTGACAAGCTCGCGCAGCAAGCGCTGCTCGAGCGGTGCCTCGCTGTGTGAGACCACCTCTCCTTGCCGAATCCACACTCGCTATATTCCTCGAACACACGTAACTCCTGTCCAAACTGTAATCATAATCATTTGATCAGAACCAGAAACACAAATTTGAACCAAAATCCACCAAAACTCCTAACGCAAAAATTCACCAACTCAAAAAAAAAAAAAAAAAAGTGACGAGCCCATCTTGCCGAGCCGCCGAGCACGAGCCGCTCGAGCTGCCAGCTGCCAGCGGGACGGTGCAGAGCACGCATGCACTTTGCGCCAGATATAGGGAGTATTCACTGGCGGCCATATCTGCGTGCGTGGTTGCTGAGCACGTGCTGACGGCGAGCTTCCACATCTCTTTTGCAACGTGCATTCCACACCATCAAGATTGCCTGTCTTAGCAGGCTATTATTGTAAGCTTGTTCTGAGCATGCGCCCTAAACATAGCCCTCAAGTATGGCGCCCAGTAAATTCCCCCTATTGGGCGGTGCCATGTACCACCTGTCAGTCTACCTGTGCAAAGGGGTATTCACTTGGGCTAGTTGGTGGTACATTTCAGGATTAAAA
This sequence comes from Ixodes ricinus, assembly GCA_037355805.1. Lineage (NCBI taxonomy): Eukaryota > Metazoa > Arthropoda > Arachnida > Ixodida > Ixodidae > Ixodes > Ixodes ricinus. Next base: position 41,255 of record JAZHYW010003270.1, read on the forward strand.
GCGCTAAAAAAAGCGAGGACCAGTAAAAGAAGCCACACACAGTAGAGCGCACTTGCAAGTTGCAACCGATGTTTAATTTGACTTAAACCATAAAAGAAACATATATGCCTTATCAACAACGATAGCATTGTACGATTCGGAGGTGCAGTATCTACACTCCTTTGTTAGCTCATGCTAGAAAGATTTTATGTAGATTATTAGACAACATGTTTACATGACGTGGATGGTGTTTGATAAGGCATACACGTTTCTTCTTTAGTTTAAGTCAGATTAAATCTTAGTTCCGAGTGCGCTCTACTGTGTGCGTGTCTTATTTTACTGGTCCTCGTTTTTTTCAGCGGTTTTAATCCTGAAATGTACGTGTGCAGCGGCGCGGCGCGTTTTGCCAACGTCTTTCGCGCTGTCTGCTGGGTGGCGTGATTTATTCTGAGACTAAGCTGAGCTTATCATACGGCGTACTCGCCTAAGAGTCGCAATGAAAAATAGACGGACGGTGACGGGAAGTGGCAAACCAAGAGTTGTCAGCTCCCGCTGAGTGACTGTTTCTTTTGGCTGTTTGTTAGTGTCCTTAGAGTGATAGTCTTTCGGGTGCGCTGTTACGTCGAACATCATGACGACGAGTTGATTGGACGCCCAACGCAGAGGGACACGTATTTTGTCCAGCGCCAAATAGTCCCACCATGCAATATATCAACAGGCCTGTGCGACGACCTTCGTCACCAGTGGGCTCGATCGCGTCACCGTCACCCCAGAGTTAACTTCGGATATACCAAAAGCCAAGCACTTTCACAAAAACACTGGCAACCGAAATAATAGAAAAAAAATACTACACTACAGCCTAAGGCGTATATCCTGATCTCTCTTACAGACTCGTTACAACGATTTCGATAGGTGCCGTGCTTTCAGGGAAAGGTTTGGGACAGACCCAACAGACCGCACCCTTACACCCTTTAGAAATTCTTGAGGGGTATGTCAGGCCCTTCACAAAGCTTCAACGGATATCTCAGACACCTAAAAATATTTGAAGGGTACGTCAAAACATTTAAGAAATTCTGGTGGGCCCTCTAGACGGATTTTCAATAGGTTATTGTCATTGCATTTTAGGAATATCCTTTGCACATTGTCCGAATGTTGAAACCTTCGCCGCACAAGTAATGTAATTTAAACAAAGCCCAACTGCTTAGACTGCACCTGCAAAACACAGAAAGTTTTTGTTGGCAACAGCGGAAGCTCTGACATAACACCCGGCCAAAAGAGCCACCTCAGCTTTCGACTGCTGTCTCAGTAAATAACTTGGTTCTAAGACAGACAAGATTTATGGTATTGAGGGAAGCTCAATTCTTCGATTAGGATCTCTGTACGCACCATCAACCATGTTGATCTAAACCGGGAATGCGTGAACGCCCGCGACTCTGACGTTACCATGACTGATGTGGCGTCACGATACGACCAGCCACGCATACTTGCGAAAAATTTCGCGGCGTGAAGTTTGGTACTGATGTTCAGAATTTTTTTAACAAATATTTGGGCGTATTTTACTGAAATAAGTATCACATATGACAATATATAACTTCCGGATATCACCCGGACAATCCCTTTAAGGCGATTCACCCGCGATTTACTTGTCAGCCTTTCCATCACAGATTGCGCCGAATTTTTCTGGAAGAAACGAGTTGCATGCTCCCAGCTGCGCCTGCGCATGCAGGTCGGGCGCTCGGGGTGAGCTCGGGCAACGGGCTGTTTGCCGCCGATCTGGGCGGGCTAGATTTTGTTCACCCGGCGTCCGCCATCACCGGCAGGGGCCAACAGCCGGCGCAAAGCAAGAGCAGTGCAATAAAAAGAAAATCTCCGATTTCCGACTGGCTCCGAAGTTTGAACAAGGGCCATTCGAACGCATATTCAAATGTATTTTGTGAACACCCTATTTGCTGATGTTGTTATGCGTTGCTTTGCACTCGAGTTCTCAGCGTTTGCAAGTGCATCATTTATGTGCAGATGAAGTCGCTCACGCAACTGACGCCTTGACATCATGTATTGACTTTGGCGGCGTTCATCGCTTGTTTGTCGCGTGACATTTGTTTTCCGATGAATACGCAGAGGAGTGTTGTAAAAAATTGACCGCATCTTTACGTGGTGAATGATGTTGATTGGGGCGAAGCTCTGGTGGTGCTTGTCTGCGTAGACGCTGAGCCGCAGCATGCGGAGCCTTTCGTTCGTTTTCATCCATGTCGGAAAGAGAATGTGTGGTATGGAACGTGGTTATATACGCATTTGAGCATTTGACCGCAGCGCCCTCTCGTGTATAAACGTTGAGCCAATGCATGCAAAGTTTGACGCGATTATATACGCATTTGACCGCAGCGCCCTCTCCTGTATAGACGTTGAGCGGCTACATGCAACGTTTCATCCATGACATTCCCAGCTCTTGAGTTACTACCATATCTCGGAGCCCCCTACTCGTCCCGCAGTCGTGGCCGGAGTGGTTAAGGTGATGGATTAGAAATCCATTGGGGTCTCCCCGCACAGGCTCAAATCCTGTCGACTGCGCAAAGAAATTTTTTTTCATTCATTTTTTTTTAAATTTTTTTGCCTACATGAGCACGAGCACGTGCTCACGTGCTCGTGAGCTCGGAGCAGGAGCAGGAGCACAGAGCACCGGACGCCGGAGCTACGGACACCTACGGACATGGCTAGCCCTTAAGGAGCTTCGCCCCTAAAATGTTTTCAGCGCGAATTTTTCCGTTAATGTCTGCTCCATTGAGTTTAGCCTTTAGATACGAGCTTGTAATGACTAGCGTCAGATTATGCACGAGTCACAGTCGTAGCTTGAAAATACCTTCAGACTGTGGTGCCAGTTTCAGCGCTTTTACGTACGGCGCGTGCTTTGCTCACTTTTTGAAACGACAAAAAATCTAGCAGCCTGGCCTCAAATTTTTTAAACATAGAAGTTGTTTATAATTATCTTTTAGCACCTGCTCATCAGCGCTAATAAATAGTTTAAAAATAAACGTGGTAGATTGCGTTTAGCGTTTTATCAAAACGCTAACAATGGTTTCCTCTGGGATTTTTTGTAGTTATTTTTTTTGTAAGTAAATAAAAAAAACTTTCAGCCTTTTCCCTTTGGTGAAGAAGGAAGACCAGCGAAGCTGTACTATGGTGGGAATGAAGTAATGGCCGGCCGCAAGTCGGCAAGCTAGAGTGAAAAGGTGGCGGCAACCAGACAACCGGCAAGCCAGTTGTCTGGTTGCCGTCGTCGTTTATAGATGGCGGTAACTGTCCGGAGTTTTGTGTCGACACATGTTTGCCCGCGGACACAATACTGGAGAAATTAGCGCTTAACAGCTCCGCTGTAAAAACATTATTACTATTATTTCACGTTTATTGCTCGTGTGCAACGTGAGCGTGCACGTGTTGAGGGACTCAAACCGCATCCGTAACCGAAACCGAAAACCGTTTAGGAACGAAATTCTTTCAGTATATTGTAATACATTTCTGTTCAATCTAAATTTAGGATTAAGAATACTTAGTTGGAATCAGTGGTAAACCTTATAACAAAAACTTGATTTCTAAATCTGCCACACTCCTAAACTCGCCACGTGTATTAAGCAAGTCTGCCCTTCAGGGTATTAACTAATAAGTTAGAATTCTCAGATGTCCATCCAACTTCAAAACCACCGATATTCCTGACCTGCAGTAGCCAGTATGAAGAAATAGGCAAATTGGGTATCATGCAGAGCTGGCGGAAATCAAACCCTGCTATAGTGTGCATTTCGTCTCGTGACTCTGTCGTTCGTCCTTTTAAACTCTGAACTCCACCACCGACGTATGGCCTCGGTTTTCTACGGAATTACCTTATGTGCAGAAAAAACGCAAAGCCAGGGTCACACTACTTATACATCATACAAACGACACTGAAAACATCAGTCATCAGTTGCCGCGTCCCGAGTTTCTCCTTTAGTTCATTGCCATGCGGCATTCGAAGCACGGATATCATGGCACTCGCGTTCGAATTCGCATATTGTCTCTTTGTATGATGCATAAGCAGTGTGATCCTGGCTTGAAAGAAAGCGAAAGCTTTCGACCGTGTGCCACACTACAGACTTATCGTAAAATTACAAAACTGAAAAATTAATGCAACTATAGTTAATTGGATAAAAAAATGAAAGCCGTTTACAACTCCCTGTAACGCCGAATTGGAGCGCAGCTCTTGAGGGAGGGGGAAGGCGCGGAGGGAGGGTCACGTGACCTGGGGGCCACGTGACCTCGAAGGAGTCACGTGGCCGGGGGGGGTCACGTGACCTCGAGGGGTCACGTGAGCTGGGGGTCACGTGACCTGGGGGCAATCTGGCCTAGGGCATCACATGACCTGCGGGTCACGTGACCCCAAGGTCACCCCAAGGTCACGTAACCTTGGGGGGTCACGTGACCTTGGGGTGACCTTGCGGTTACGCCGACAACGAGATGGCGACGGCGACGGCGACGCCGACGCCGCTCAAGCCGGAAACGGGCGCCTAAGAGCTGCGCTCTAAAACTTTCCTTACGGCTAGAACCCCATCCGTATGTCTAGGTGAAACATCTTCACAATCCTTACCAGTTATTTCAGGCGTACCACAGGGTACCGTACTGGGCCCATCGCTCTTCCTTGTTTATATAAATGATATCGGATATCGCCTGAGAAGCTGTGTTCGTCTGTTTGCTGACGATCTTGTTGTTTATCGCGCTGTTTCCAGTGAAGAGGATTGCCTAATATTACAAGAAGACCTATCCCTAATTGAAACCTGGTGCGCCGAGTGGCTTATGTCCATTAATCATAATAAATGTAAATGTGTATCTTTCTCTAAATCCCGTAATCCAGTAAATTATACCTATCAACTTACATCCCAGCCCATTGAAAATGTTTAATCTTTTAAGTACCTTGGCCTGCACTTCAGCTCTGACCTCTCATGGAGAACTCATATTGAACACATAACTTCCAGTGCTAATAAAACTTTAGGTTTTCTAAGACACCATCTAAGCCAAGCTTCACCGAAAATCAAACAGCTGTCATACTGCACCCTTGTTAGATCCAAGAAGGAATACGCTTCTACCATTTGGAACCCCCATCAGGCTTACCTATCTGACATGTTAGAATCAATCCAAAACCGCGCAACCAGATTCATTTTTGCTCACTACTCACCCACGAGCATCTCTGCCCTTAAGGCTTCTTTATCATTACCTCTCCTTAATACTAGACGCACCGTAGATAGATTATCCTTTTTTCATAACCTGTTTTACAAGCCCTGGACTGACCATGAATTCTTCTCTTCAGCCAGTCATGTTTCCCTACGCCGTGATCATTGCCAGAAGATAGAAATGCCCTTTGCCAGAACCAACACTTTAAAAAACTCTCCCTTTTTTTGTGTATACGGGATTGGAATGCGCTACCAGAGTCTATTGTAACAATTACTGATCATGCCTTGTTTTTAGCAGAACTTACTAAGCATATGATTGTATAATGAAGATTTTGCACTGTAAAATAACAGATGTTCTTTCAGCCTATTTGTCTCTACATTTCATTTCAACCCTTGAAGTGTTATGTTGTGTTTTATGTTACCCCCTTATGTAATACCCCCAGGGGCCCTTAAGGTATAATAAATGAAATGAATGCAAATAATGAAATGAAACAATAATCAACCAAAAATACCGACTCAAATAAAAAAAAATATTTTTTCCGGACATGTATTCTGTTTGTTTCGTAAATTTTTGCTTTATATGCGACGGCAGAAGTCTGTTGCAACACGGTGCTAAAGTCACAGCTTGAGTCAAGCTTGAAAGGCAAGCATTACCTGAAAGAATATCTAGGGTCGGTGTCCCTAGATATTCTTTCTAGGGTCACCCCTAGAAAGGTGACCTTTTCTCACGGAAAGCATCGACGGCTTCCGCTTCCGCTCGTTGCCCTTACACTATTTTTAGAACGCCGACTGTTTGCTGCAGGTTTTTTCATTTTCATTATGGTGAAGATGGAAGTAGGATTTTTTTAAGAAACTAGAAAATAGCATTTAAAATTGTATTTTGTGCGATTTCGATCCCGCTCTCTTTTTTTTTTTGGCTTTTGGACAGTTAGAGCATGGGAAAACACACGCTACAACAAATTCTTGGCTACGCCACCGGCGTGAGCTATAATAGCGCGCACATTGTTGTGTTGTCTGTTGACGTACATTTATGTACGTCGACAGCCCCCTTAGTACTCCCAATTGCAAGGCAATTTGATTTATTTATATTTTATTTATATATATTTATTCATTTATTTTACTAATGAAAACAATAAATAATTATGTATTTTCTTAATTTTGAAAATTTTGAAACACAGTAAAATTAATCTAATAATTGGGAAGAATACGGAATCTAACAAAACTAAACTCCGATAAACCCCGCGTTTCACGCAAAATAAACTCCGAAAACTACGGAATCCTATACCTCGTGAAGGCGTCATGAAACGAAGTCACCATCGTGTCCTGCCGTCACTTACTGCTCGTTGAGTCGTAAGACAGAGCGGAATGATGCCGTCCCGCTCGATCATCAGCGAGCTTCACTTCTCCGCTCCCGCATATGTAGCCAATGGGCAAATGTCGCGGAACAGACGACGTACTATTTCCTCGAGAGAGGAGGGACTTGAAGAGGGCGCGCAACACTTGTGGGCGGCGTTTCCACTGCCGACTGTAGGCGTCGATAGTCTGTGACAGGTTAAGAATTTCCAGGAGATGCTCGCCCTCGAGCGCGAGATACACCGCCTTTGAGAGCGCTTCGTCGCACGCGCAGTCAAAGCCCCATGGAAGGCAACAATCACGTGCTGAAGGCGGAGCAACGTCTGCCCTTACGCAAGAATTAGGCAAGTGTGAGCACCAGGGTGTCGAACCGAAATTTTCTTTCGGTTCGGTTCCGGTTTGGGCTCACGGATTTCGGTTCAGTTCCGGTTCAGTTCCGAGGAGCAAAAAATAACGGTTTGAACCGCAAAATTTAGACTATATTTTCCGCGTTTTTTGGCATAGGCACTATTTCAACAGTGAAACGAGTATCTATATAGCTTTTTATCATTCGTAGAATTATAAAATTTCGTCATTTAATTTCAATAAAACAATGAACGAAAAGCTAGATTAACATATATGGTTCAACATCTATTTTTGTTTTACCACAGTCGCATATATTTTGCTTGAATCTATAGGTTATCAGTTTGGTAGGACGCCTAAAATGCCCGTTAACGCTTCAACTTTGCGTCGCGGTATTAAAAGTCGAATCTTGCTGTGCCCTTGAACTTAGGAATTAGTTACAGTGCATAAAATTATGAAACTGGAACGTTCTCGCCATACAAATATCGCGAAATCTACTTTACGAAATACGTTTTACAATAAGCTTATATGATAACGACGCCACTGAGCTAAAAGCAGTCATATTTGCAAAATGCCAGGGAAGTTTTAAGAGAAATCCTCTCAGTCTACCTTTTATGGAATGTTTGAAGTCATCCTTCTGGGTGACTTCAATTTTCCCGCTATATCATGGTCAGATCACGTTCATTGTATGAATGTACACACTACAGAGTGTAATTCGTTCATTAACTTGTGTCTGGATTTTAACCTTGAACCACCCTGAACATGCACCTTGAACCACCCTTCACCCTGAACATGCAAGTGACATAACTTATTTTCCAGGGATCAGTGATCACTCTATGTTACATTTTCATTTCAAAACGTCGGTATCTGGGCCGACTGACCAACGAAAGAAAATACGCGATTACAGTAGAGCGAATTTTGATCAGATCAACAATGATCTTGCGGTTTTCTTTGACCAGTATTTGACAGACTTTTCGGGGCGCTCTGTTGATGAAAACTGGAATTTGTATAAAGATAAGATAATCTCCCTTATCGACAAATACGTACCGCTCCGAAATATACTTGAAAATAATCATTCACCTTGGTTCACGAAAGCCCTGAAGAGACTGTCAAATAAAAAAAGTGCTTGTACCGTGCGGCCGTTTTCCCAGTGTGAGCGTCGCTGGGCCGCATATCACAGTTCTGTAGAAGTGTACAAAAAAGCGATTGAGGGCGCTAAATCTCACTTTTTCACACATAGTCTTCCAGACACGTTGGTAAATAATCCCATTAAATTTTGGAATACTGTTAACAAAAAGGACCGTTTTTCAATTTCTCTTACAACTTCTAGTGGTGACAGCGTGCCCAGTGACGAATGTGGGAATGTCTTAAATAGTATATTTATGGAATCTTTCTCCGATATTCGCAACATAACTTACCCTTCGATGAGCTGTTCCTGTTATCTTCCAATGGATTCTATCTTTGTTGATCCTGCTGGTATTGCAAAAATTATAGATGAACTGAAGTTATCATCCTCATCAGGAGTGGACGGAATTAATTCCAAGTTTTTGAAAAACACTAAACTATACTCGTCTCTTATTCTCTCAAAATTGTTTGAACAGTCGCAGAAAAATGGTATTTTACCTTGTGATGGGCGAGTGGGGAAGGTGGTTATAATTCCGAAAGGTGGCGATAAGTATTCCCTAACAACTATCGTCCCATTTTATTAATCAGCATACCATGTAAACTTCTGGAACACGTTATCTTTTCCCAACTCGTACATTTCCAAGAGTCGAATAATTTTTTCACCGAAGCACAGCACGGATTTCGTAAATCATTATCTTGTGATACTCAGCTCCTATCCTTCACTCATGACATTCATTCTATTCTTGACCGAAGCTCCCAGGTGGACTGCATTTGCTTAGATTTCGCCAAGGCATTCGATTAGGTGTGTAACGAGCTATTACTGTTAAAACTTTCAAAACTTAACATTGACCCTAACGTTCTCGCATAGATTCGGTCTTTTCTAAATCACCGTTCACAATTAGTAACAATTAACAACGAAAACTCTCCTCCTGTGTCTGTGAACTCTGGAGTTCCTCAAAGACGGTTTTAGGCCCACTACTATTTTTAATCTATATTAACGATCTTCCCATTAATCTGTCTTCATCTGTTTGTCTCTTCGCCGATGACTGTGTAATTTACCGTGAAATCTGTCACGATTCTGACCTGTCTACACTTCAGTCTGATATTAACTCTGTCTCTCGTTGCTGTGAATTATGGCTAATGAAACTAAACACTAGTAAATGTAAACAGATGGGAGTGTCCCGCAAGCCTAACAACAGTCCCTGTTACCACCTGGATGGCAACCTTTTGGAGCAAGTGGCAATGTACAAGTACCTTGGTGTTCACTTAACAAATAACCTTTCATGGAAACCCCACATTCAGTATGTTACTACCCGTGCTAACTGCATGTTGGGCTACTTAAAACGCAACTCTTCATAGGCACCTATTTCACTAAAATTGATCCTCTACAAAACATTAAACAGGCCTAAATTAGAATATGCAGCCTCCATCTGGGATCCCGGTCACGATACTCTAATCACTGCATTGGAATCCAATCAGAATAGGTCAGCTCGTTTCATTCTTTCCAACTACCATCGTACTGCTAGTGTCACATCAATGAAAAATAGTTAACGTTTACCACTTCTCTTCTTGCGACGTAAAATTTCACGCCTATGTCTATTTCATAAAATGTATTTTCATAACCCTCTCCTACGCAATCGGATGATTACTCCCCCGTGTTACATTTCATCCCGTCTTGACCATCAGCATAAAGTTGGAGCTCCAAGTTCGTTTACCACAACATTTCAATCTTCTTTTTACCCCGCACAGCCGAGGAATGGAACCACCTCCCCGGTTTGATTGCTACTATAACTGATACTAACCTGTTTAGAAATTCCATCACTAGCTATTTTAGCAGTGAACCATGACCTATTGGTGTTTTTCTTTGTTTGTTGTATATTTAATATTGTTGACTTGTTACTATATTACTATCTTTGTTTCATGTATGTGCTCTCCCCCTCTGTAATGCCTTCGGGCCCTGAGGGTACTTTCAATAAATAAATAAATTAATAAACACTGAGCGATAATCACGTACGCTTGCTTTCCTGACCAAAATTGTTTACACTCAGTACAGTCATGCAGGTGAATTCATGCAGGAAAAAGTGACCCTCGTACTCAGATCGAATCTGGCCTAAAATAGCGCGTATACCAAAGTGAACATTTTCGACATTGCTTGGCGTTTCAGGTTTGTTCTTGTCAAGATGCCGGTCAATCCAATTTGCAAATTATCATCACCCTTGCTATTTTTTTATATTTTTGTTAAAAAAAAACAAAGTAGTATTTTATACTCTGCTCGACATTGCAGCTACTTAATTGGTCACTTTCTGACAATCTGCGTGTGCAATCGTCATAGTTCCGCCACGCGCCACTGCGTACTTCACATCAGACACACATAAAATTGTTGTTCATCACATGAAAGGAGCAACATACTTCTAGATGTTTGAGAAGTTGAATATGTGTCAGGAACACTATGTCATTTAAGTCAGCTTCAAAATAAAACATTCGTTTAAGGTTCTTCCAAATCAGTTATAGACGTGCCTATCGAGGATAAAAACGCCGGAAAATATTTGCAGAGCATATTTGAGATGATTTGTGGGTGCATTTACTTATTATGTTAATATTTAGGGTGATCGGCCCTTTATTTATGTTGTCAAATCTTCAGGCAGCAATGGAATATTTTTTTTGTCATCAATAAATTTGACTGTATGCAGTTCACATACCCCCTTGAGACCAACACGGGAGGATGATACCCGAAAATACGCCATCTGTTGAGTCTGCGGAACGCGCTTTCTTGTCCACTGTTTGGCAGTGTGAAACACCGGGTCGCGGGCTACGCCAAAAAGGACTGTATGCTCCCATTATAGATCTGAAGGCAAATACACAAAATGTGCAGAAGAGAGATAATACATGTTAGTCTTCTAAATAATCCCACACAGGACGCCTTACTGCAAAAATAGATGTATAGCATTGCAGGTTATAAACGCAAACACGTTCGACGGAACTCCGTCTGGTTGGGTCAAAATTTTGAGAAATTCAGGCCTTCACCAAACAAGTCCTAAACATTTAGGAGCCCGGCGTTTCAATAGGTCGGGCACAATAGGTCGACAGCCACTTAACCATTGGCGTATGTCAACGGACAAGGGCACTAAGAACAAAAAAGTCCGAGGACACATAAGCACTTCTTATGAGTTGTGAAAACAAAATCATGAATGCCGTTCTTCTGCTCCCTTAGTTCGTCTGCTCCGTGGTGGCGTGAACGGCCCCGTTTCGTTGGCCGTCGACCGAGCTCGCGCTTTCGTAAAGTGGCCTCCGCGCTCAGCTCGGCTGTGCAACCTCTTCGGAGTTTGCCCGATCGGGCTGTGCGGCCAGGGCCGCTGCGTGCGCTGCGCCGCCATGGAGAGGGCTTCTCCGGTGGCGTTTTTGGAACTACGCCGCACGAGAGCCAATGGGTGCCTCGTTCCTTGATGACGTTCGCCAGTCTATGGGAACCTATCCATCAGATTTTTGCTACGCGCGACATTGGGACAGGGGAAGGCGCCGTTTGGCGCAGTTTCAAAGCTGATGACGTCGGTTCGATCCATGGGACAGTTAATGCTCTCGCATTAAAAGTGAAGGAAGCAAACGACACACCGTAGATGGAAAAAGAAGCTGCAGCTCTCCACGTGCAAATAGTCGCCCCTGATGAAAATAGCGAACGGTCCGAACCGGTTTTGAACCGTCGGACTCCTAACTGTTCAGGACTTGGTTGGTTATGGTCCGTATTTCTCTAATAGAGATGCGCGCATTGATGTTCCTAATTACACATAAATATCGCGAAGAACAGACAAGATATTTATAATTTCAATAACATTTGGACATCGGATTGCACGAGCTCGAAACTTCACAGAATACATTATCGGGAGGCTAAAGTTCTGGCTAAATTGCTCATCTACAGCGAATGACTCGTCGCAACTGTAAAAATGGCTGACCAACTACACGCTGTATAAATATCCCCACAACCCATTTTTTTATTCGGTTTTACCTGCACTTGTTTTGGGGCCCCATTTTACAACCCTGTGCTTTATCAGTCATGCGCGCTCTAACATTTTATTAGGCTGCCGCATATCATCGCGAGACTGCTATACATACTGCACAACTTTACAATTTGGAGATCCCTTTTTGCTATACTTCGTTTCAGCTTAAGGGGCACTGCAAAGGGACGAAGAAAACCAAATGCTGCTCCGAAAGGCCTGCCTATCAGTGTCACACACGGGCGTTCAGTGACGACATTGTTCTAGAGCGTCAGATAATGACGACATAGAATTCTAGTGGAAGGACTGGCTGAATAGACGCCAGTGACCCCTTCTGATCCCTTCAAGCACGTGACTCTCACTCAAAAGTTTACTTGGAACACCCGTAAATTTGTGGGGCGTTCTCATCTTCATAATTGGATAATAATTTCCAACCTTTAGGAATAATAATTGGGGGGGGGGGGTTAATTGGGGGATACTTAGACAGCGTGTAGTTCGTCAGCCACTTCAAAGATTCGACGAGTCACTCGCTGTAGATGAGAAATTATAGCCAGTGCAGTACAACCGCTAGCCTGGGGTCTTTAACGTGCACCACGCAGTAGTGGTACACGACCGCACGCCGGTACGATGCTCATCTAGATCTGAACGGGCATGGGTGGAGATTGAACCCAGGATCTCTGGGTTCTGCAGCGCGAGCTTTCGCTCCACGTGCTCCGAGCTGGTGTGCGCTAGCCCACTCGGCCACCGATCCCCCTAAAGGTGTATCTAGAGCCACTAAATAAGCTAAATTTAGTGGCTCTAGGTGTATCCACACGACGGACCAAATTGCTGTTTGGTCCGCGGGCCGTGCATCACGTGATCTTACGTCACCGGTTTTCGAGGTCCGCCGGCGGTCCGCGGCCCGCGCTTCTGAGAAATGCCAAGCGACTTTTCTCGCCCGGACCTTGGCGGCGGACCGCGGCGTTTTTAGTATAATTGAAGCGCTAAGTCTGGCAACAAGCTGGCTGTTGACCACCAACTGTTGAAGACGAAGAAGACGAACCTTTTGTTGTGCGACGAAAAGAGTTGACTATGCAGACCAAGATCTTTCCTGCAGATCCAGGGCTTCATCAGCATGCCCTTTTCGTTATCCTCCTCGTCCTCAATAGTCAACGCCAGGGCCACCGTGGCCAAACGTCTCTTTCGTTCTTTTCGTTCAACCTCCATCTTGGGTCCTTACAAATAGCCTCCAAGCAGCTCGCTGCATGCGTTTGGCGGAGCTGTGAGGTCGAGGGTTAGACCGGCCCGTTCGCTCTGTCGTCTGCTCTTTTGGTCCGCCGTGTGGATGCTCATTGCAGCCGGGCGGCCCGCGGGCCGCGCATCACGTGATCAATCGGTCCGCGGCCCGGTCCGTCGTGTGGAGACACTAAATGAGCTGCGCTAAGAGTATTGGCACTCTATTCCCCGACAGTTTTGTGTGCGTCGCCATTTTGGTGCTTGTGCTTAGCAGATGCAGCTGCCGATCGCCATGGTTCAAAAGAGCGACTTCTTCAGCATTAGATTCGCTGTTAGGAAGCTCATTTAATATTTTTTTCTTATCGCCAACTGTTTAAACACTTGTTGAGGACTGAAAAACGTTTCCTGTGATTTTAGATAAACCTTCAGATAACTGGCAACCATGATTTTAAGCCACAATATGGCCAAGTGTTGTTACTCTAAAGCGTAGCTTATTTAATGGCTCTACACCTAACATTTAGAAAGATCGCGCATGGTTGTTACACGCTCTTGTCTTTTATGTTCTCTTGGTTCAGACCAAGTACGTCATCAACAAAAGAAAATGTGCTCAAATTTCTGAACTTAATTCGCCTATTATGTTAAAAATACGTCAGACTTTTTTTCTTTACTTTATGTTTAATGTGTTGCTAGAGTCTCTCCTAGTTAGAGTGAACGCAATGCAAATTAAAAAAAATGGCCAGAAACTCTTTGCAGGGCCCCTTCAAGTTCAGACGCAGCCGATGCTACAAGCGCGAGAATGTGGTCCTGACCAGTGCTTGCACTGGATGAGCGCGAGTACCTGGATGCTGAAAGCCTGGAGCTCGCTCTTTTAGCTTCTGCTACTCTCACACTTAATGTCAAGCCGAGTATTGTGTTGAGAACATCACATTTAACCAGAAAACTGAACTATTTAACATGGTTTGCGCGTGACATCATCGCACTATATGATAGTGGCAAGGAATTTCTTTTCGCTGAAAATTCATATCCCGTGGTGCACAATGTATGCTGCAGAAGGTTCGCGCTCAGTGCAACTAATGTATTCACAAACAAAATTATTCTTGCTCGGTGCAGCGTCGTGAGGAACGGCGCAAGTGTCTGGCACCACGACAACGCGCTTTCTAGCAGGAGTGATTTTGCAAACGAAGTAGTTTTGCCGGACCACGCTGTCTGGTCTGCGCCCAAGATGCAAAGCAGAGAAACCTTTACAACACAGTACGTTTTTAAAACACCCCTTCCCTCCTCTCCTCCCCCCCCCCCCCCCCCCCGTTCTGCCCCTTTTCGTATGACGATGCTCCTCCAGAGAATACTTTTTTATTTCTGAGAGACTCCTTTCTTCGTTTAGGGGTATTAATTCGAAAATTATATTTGTGTCATTTGTTAGCAGTAATACTTCGTTTACTTTATTTGGCACCCAAAAACTGTGAAGTTTAATAAAGAAAAATGTGAGAATTTGAGCGGCTGACTCTAAGGTCACTGGAAGTTTTCTTTTCAGGTATCCCTGCCGCGCAGACTTGTAGTTTTATTTATCATCAGGTTATTAAGCCATATTTATTTAGTTCTTTCAATGCTTCTATTCTCAGGCGCAACTTTCATGAGACAGTTCAAAAACAACGGTATCCATGTTTGGCTGCCGCAATGATGTGTACATGCAAAATGGTTCATGCAACAGTTTTTGCACTTTCAGTAAATACCACTAAGAACTAATCCCTGACGTTGATAGCTTGAAAAAACACCCATTAGTTTTCCTCTCTGTTCAATGACAGACGCAGGAGAATTAAAGGAAAAAAACAGCTTTCGCCTCCTTAACTCGCTGTTGGAACAAGCGGCGATGGGATCTGACGCTAATTGTGTACCACCGGTGTTAGATTTCAGCTGTTCTCACCTATGGTTGAACACGAGCCAACACGAATGTTTGGCGATGCTGATTGTCAAGAATCCAAGCACTTGACTCAGGCTCATGAGGATGGAGTACGTCACGATGTCACGTGACTTGCGATGAGATGTGGTGATGACATGTGACGTCACGGTGTCAACAACGCTAATAGCATTCATAGTCCGTTGCAATTTAAGAAGGTAGGGCGAGGGTGAGGAAGGCCGGGGAGGAAGAAGCAGACAAAACGCTGGAGAAGAAGGGTTAAACATCCTCCTCTCTCCAGCTTCAGCGTACTTCCTCCTCCCCGGCCTTCCTTCCCTCGCCCTACCTTCTTGAGTTGCAACGGATTATAGTGACGAACTCAATTTAAGTCGACTTTACGCGGTGAGTGACGCGACTACGTCACAAGGCCACGTGACGTGACACTATTTGGCAACATCTTCTGACACCATGACGTCACGTGACAACGTGAAACGTGATTAATCGTAGTGTCAATACAAAAGCGCCATGAAAACCCACAATTTTTCATACATTGCAAATCGGAATATGACAATTTGATCACTACATAGAAATACAGCTGCCATTTGCTTCTTCTCCCATACTCACTTTGTAATAAAAAAATCACCGTGAGCCGTTTTGAACCGGTTACCGTTATATTTTTCCGGTTCAGTTCCGGTTCCAGTTCCATGATGGCGGCGAAGATTTCGGTTCGGTTCAGTTCCGGTTTGGCTAAAAATAACAGTTCTGTTCCGGTTTTCGGTTCCGGTTCGGTTCGGTTCCGGTTCGACACTCTGGTGGGCACACAGGAAGGCGCAACCAAAACACTGCGGAAGCCAGCGAGCTCGCACTGAAGGCGGAGCTTCTGAACTCAGCTCAACGGTGAACGAAGTATACTAGGTTTTCAGCCAGTCACTGACAATTGACACCGCCCATGGTGGGTGGGGCTTGCTGTTTGTTTCTTTTTTTTTCTTCTTATAAACCTATAAATTGAGGATCTCACGTACGATCGAATGCCACTCTAAGCCAGCGAAGACCGACAAGGTCACAATACAAGCATGTCTCTGCTGCCCCGCATATTAGGCTGCCTCTTCATGATAGAAGTGATTGGCGGCGGTGCCGCCGAAGTTGTGGATGAAAAGAAAGACTCCAAAGACGCATGGAAGGTAAAAACGCAGATAGAGCTTTTTTTTTTTTTTTTTTGCAGAGAACTTTAGTAGTCGTTTTGTTTTGTTCCACTGCTGCACACGCTAGGACTAGGGTAAAATAACAACATTTTACCAGGCCGATCGGCACTGATTTTGGAAGGACACGAAAGGGGGCGCCCCAGTGCCTCCAAGCCACGTCATTTGCAACAGATGTATCTACCGTAAAATTCCGAGCAAGCGCCCCACTCGAGCAAAAGCCCCCCCCCCCAACTTCACTGCTAATTTCACATTTCTGCGCCGTTCCGGGAAGCGCCCCCCTCCCCGCTCGCACCCGTATCACGCGCCGCGCTCACCGCGCCCAGGCAACACTGGCCTGCGAAGTTTAGTCCAAGAATCCAATCCAATCCAATCCTACTTTGCAGCCCGATCAGCCCGGTCACTACGCGCCATTGTCGCTTTGTTTTGGGGGTGTCAGGTCGGCTGTGCAATCTTACACAGTAGCAAAGAAATCGAGATCGTCTAATGGCATTGTGAAAACGGGAAAGACGTACACCAGATGGTCTCGACACATCAAGCTCGACCGGATACGGGAATGGGACAAGAATTTTGACAATTTGCTACAGTCAAACTACGGGAAAGCCAAAGTTAGACGAAAGCTAAGTAACGGCGCACCGGTGTTCAGTGAATACGTGGAAGACGCGCTCTTTGAATACCTGGAGTGCGAAAGAAGTGCAGAATGAGCTATTATACTTCGTTTCAGCTCGGGTTCAGACGCAGCCGATGCTACGCGCGCAGCGTGTGGCTCTGAACAGTGCTTGCATTGCACGAGCGCGTGCTTGGCAGGGACGTTGAAGGCCCGGAGCTCGCGCTTGTAGCATCGCCTGCGTCTGGACCCAAGCTGAAACGAAGTATAACTCTTTGGCTTCTTTCTGAAGAGGCTGTCAAAATAGCCAACGGCATGCGGTTGGGAAACATCGCGGAATGCTGCGAACTTTTTCTTGCGGCCGACTCTGAGAGTCTTTTGGTGTGACATAGTAGTGACAAATCTTTGGCCTAATAAAGTCTATGTTCTCAGAGATAAATAAAATTTAAATCTGTGTGCACTGCGCTTTTTTTTCTTTTTCTGGCAAAAAAAGTTTGTCGTCGCCATCTTGAATTTTGGTCCCGTTCCGGGATAGATCCCCCCCCCCCCCCACACACACACAATTTGCAGGTAATTTTGACTTGCGTGCGGGAAAAGGGGGGGGGGCGCTTACTCGGAGATTTTACGGTAGAAGTTTGTTCCTTCTTGAGGTGAGCGCGTAGGGATAGTGTAAAAACTTAAAAAACAAATACGCAGAGAATAGAACAAGCGCAGCACATCTTTGGACGTTTAAGTCTTGAGATTTGCTTTCCGTGTGCTGTTCTTCATTTGTAATGTTTTCTTAAGTTTCTATAATATTGTGTTGCAACATATAGTTTTAGAAAGATGAAATGGCTCGTAAACTATTTTAATAAAACAAATCATGTCTCGAAGGTTTCTTCATTTTTTTAACGCTTCTTTGACAATATGACGAAATCTAGCAAAATGCTTACGTGGTGCTACCAGATTTGAAGCGTATTTTGAAAAAAATTTCATAATGCTATTTTGCATGATGTTTATACTTTTTCTTTTCTTTGTTACACGAGTATAAAAATTATTGTTTTTGTCACTCACGCAATGTTGAGAGCTCCAAAACCAGGAGATCCGCTTTTGTCACTGCATAAAGTTCATTGAGATTACGCTCAGCAAGAAACGTACGCTGAAGAGGCTTCTAGAAACTGAATAGTTGTAATTGTGGTGAGAGTTGCCACCATGGGCGTGTGGTACGTATCTTCGGTGTAGACGAGAAATTCAGCCAGTGCAGTACCACAACTAGCTTGGGGTCTTGAACGTGCATCAGGCAGTAGTGATACCCGACCGCACGACAGTACGACGTTTATTCAGATCGAAAAGGGCAGAGGTGGGGATTGAACTCAGGACCTTTAGGTTCTGCAGCGCGAGTTTTCACTCTACGTGGGCGCGTCCGGAAACCAGATACGAGCCCTGGTTTCTGCAGTAATTGTTTACTATGCCAGAGCAGTTCACTTGCAGTGGCGACCATACAGCCTACCGTGCAGTACCCTACGCGCTTGAAAGGTGAGCTGAGACTTTTTACAGCGGACATTTAATATCCGGAAGCGATGTACGGTGAACTTGACAGAGACAGATACTGTTTCGATCGCTCCACTCACTCGAAACAGGACTTTTCGAACCCTTCCTTCAGGTGAAGTTTCAGAAATTGCAGCTTCTATGTATCATAAGCGGCCATAATTCGCGGTTGGCAATACCTCTAACAAAAACATATTCCGTCTAAAAAAAGTATCGCCATATTAGAAGAAAACAAAATTTAGGTGCTTACGTTAACTTCGCATTCCTTATCAAGAGATATATTCATTTTACTAGGAACATAATATATATTTTGGACATAGTAAAAACACCCCGAGACTGGGAAAAAGAAAGGACGCACGAACACAGAGCTCTCAAACACAGCTGAATTTATTCGAGAAAGGTTTGTGTTTATATAGCCTTCAAGAACCCATACAAACGTAAAAAAATAACGAATAAACTCTTTCTACAGAAACACAAAAGAACAGTGACCACCGATAGGAAATGTGAAACATACATAGAACGAAGCAGCTCTTCCAGAACTCTCTTTCTTTGTAAATGCGCACACAAAACGAAACACACACAGAAATACACACACGCGAAAACATCTTTAATACTAAAAGATATGGGCCTGACTCTCGTCTAACAAAAGAAGGCCCGAACTTGCTAGGTAGAACCGAAGTGAGGGGCGAAATGACCATGAACAGGCAAGCAACAAAGCACGGTATGACGGAGGGTGAAGCTTGACCAAGACAAGGCGATCAAACTGGGCAGAACCTTCTAAGTTCTGTGTATAAACTTAGGGAAGGTTTGTGTACTGCATTTACATGATTGATAATAGTTATAAACTTTTAGTAGGTGTTTATGAACGTTTCTTTTCGTCAGTACCACCGACGTTAACATGCCAGAAAGGCGCACAATTCTTACTTTCCGCTACTAGATGCTTTGTCACTTCCGATAAGGGATCCTCGTTCTTGATACAACGTTTGTGCTCGGTGAGGCGATCGTTCAAACACCGCTTCGTTTGTCCTATGTAACATAAGCCACACACAAACGGAATCTTGTAGATTACTCCCGACACGCAAACAACTTCTTTTGTGTGTGTGTGTGTGTGTGTGTGTGTGTGTGTGTGTGTGTGTGTGTGTGTGTGTGTTTGTACAATCAGTCTTGGGAGACACAAAGTCATTCGACTCAACTTTAATCATTTCTGAACTACTGCGGCTCACGCCATACTTGTTAGCAACAGGCTTAAGATTATGCGAAATTCGATGGTAGAAAGAAAGTGCAACGCGCTTTGTAGGTTTCACAATACCCGCGCGCCTTTTCTTAAATGAAACGAGGAAAAACAACTGCTTGAAAAAGGAATCCTTAGGGTATACAGCCGCTCAATAAAGAACAAATAGGCGTTGAAGACAAGACCCAATGGAATAAGAGCAGGACTTTTTGAGTGCGCTACTAAAACAAATTCCTAACGATGCCGGGTTTTTTCACACGCTTTTTGCACGCAGTGGTTTTCGTGTTGGTTTTTGTATTGTCAGCACACTGGAAGGACACTCCAAATATAGATCTAAAAAGTGAAAGCCGTTTACAACTCCCTGTAACGCCGAATTAGAGCGCAGCTCTTGAGGAGGGGAGGGAAGAGTACTGGGGGTGGGGGTCAAGTGACCTCGGGGGGGGGGAAGGGGTCACGTGGCCTCGGGGGTCACGTGACGATGACGTCATCAGTGACGATGATGATGCGGATGCCGATGACGTCATCAGTGACGTCACTGATGACGTCATCGGCTGACGTCACTGACGATGTCGATAACGTCATCGGCATCCGCATCGTCATCGGCATAATCACTGATGACGTCATCAGTGACGTCACTGATGACGTCATCGGCATCCGCATCGGCATCGTCATCATCACGAATGATGTCATCAGTGACGTCACGCATCCCATAACGCACCGCGCGGTTACGCCGACGCCGACGCCGACGGCGACGCCGACGGTGACGCCGCTCAGGCCGGAAACGGGCGCCTAAGAGCTACGCTCTAAAATATTAAGCAATGATTGCTCGGTCTCTCAATAGAGAACTTCAACTCTGGCGCCTTCTCCAGTGATGCTGCCACCGTAGAATTAGTACTGCAGACCAAAAAGTCGTCTACCTAGCACCTTACATAGACTTCGCTAGGGGAGCAGTTACGAACGAGAGCATGCAGCTGAAGACCCATATAACTTAGATAAATCTCTAATAAAACTGGACCAACTATTGAACCGATGCAAACTCCTGTTTCTGAATGGATTCCCGTTTTCCGTACCGAACGAGGGTTTCCTGCAAATACTACTTTAATATATTGAAACAATCAGTGATAGCAGTGATGGCAAAGCGAATAAGATTGCCCTGCAAAAATGTCTAACGCGAGAGAGTAAAATCTTAGGTTCTAATGAGTAAAAAAGGTCTTTGAAGTCCATCGAGAATATGTTGTGTTGCTTCCAATGGAAGGGCTGTAACTTTGTAATAAGTCATCTGAACAACACATGGATAAGGGACTGCCGACTTTCAAAACTGTAAAAGCACTCCGAAGGAAAGATGAAACCTGTTTCTGTCATGTACCATTTCATTCACAACTTTGACAGGAAGGTCTCCTTTTATGATTTTAGGAAAAACTTAAATCCAAAAGTGTCTCTTGATATACCGTTCAACCTGGAGACCTGCGACGAAAATTCACTATATTTAAGGATGCCGATGATGCCGCTATCATTGAGAATGCCACATGCCTCGCAACGTATGGATAACTGCGGATTTCTTACTGTAATAATCTTACTATATTTTATGATATATATTCAACCAAGTGCAAGATAGTGATTATTCCGCTCGTCTAATTGTTTCTGGCTCAAGCGTTTCTAGAAAAAAGTTAGAAAGTAATAAGTTGAGAGTTGAATAAAGTTACACCAAATCAGAGAGATCGGTTAAAGGCTGAACTGGGATGCCGGTGTGGAAATGCAGAAAACGTAACCTACTGATATGTCCGTGTGAAGTCTTACTTCCCTCCTTGCATGAAACATAATGCTCATATAAACTTAATTCATACTTTTTTGTGTGTGAAGTTGCTGATAAATAAATCGGTGGCCGAGTGGGCTAACGCACACCAACTCGGAGCACGTGGAGCGAAAGCTCGCGCTGCAGAACCCAGAGATCCTAGGATTCAATCCCCACCTTCTGCCCGTTTCGATCTGGATGAGCATCGTACCGGCGTGCGGTCGTGTATCACTGCTCTGCGTGGTGCACGTTGAAGACCCCAGGCTGCACTGGCTAAATTTCTCATCCACAGCTGAGACACCAGGACCCGCTTTGCTAGAACAGCGTCTCAGCTGAGACAAGGTGAAGGAAAGCACTGCAAAGGCTGGGGCGCGCAAGCGTCTTGAGACGCGGTTTGAAGACCACCTCAGCTCGTGCGCCGGCTTTGGCAGTGCTTTCTTTCCCCAGTCTGAGCTGAGACGCTGTTTCTAGCAAGCCGGCCCAGACGTCCATTGGGGTTGACTGACTTCCGGCTGCACCCATATACACACACACAATTATTATTGGTAAGAAATAATATTCTAAATGATGAACGTCAAAGACGATATATACTTTTCTAGCTCACACGGTGTCAAAAACAATCAATTGTTTGCGTACAAGGCATCGCTTCCTGCAGCTCCTGTTAGTAGAACATTTATCTGCAAGAACGTCGGTAACGTTTATATGTATTTATATATATATTCCATCAGTGACTTAAGTCAAAATGTTGTGCTATTTCGATCGGTTTTCGGATTTTTCTTACACTATCGTATCAATTTAACGATACTAATTCGGCTCGTTCAGCGACTCCCAATTTCAATGTGAGAATATTTGAATTCGCCACAGAGGTTCATCCTCTCTGTAATATATCTCTTCATTTAGATTGGGTTTGTAATATTTGGGAATTTAATTGCGAGCAATAATTTTTATAACGGGCTTTAGTGGAGCTAAGCTCATTTTCATGTCATAGAAAAAATAAAGTTTTGCACATTGTTCATACGGCCGCGCGAAGTATGTTCGTTGCAAGCAGTTGAATGTCGGAGGAAGGAAGCGATGCTTTTTAGCGCATTTTAAAGCGTGTGAATGTCTTGACAAGATAACAGATATCTGTTCTAAAATGCACCTTACAGGTATCTTGTTTGCTCTACATAAAAAAGCAGAAATTAGTTATGCTCCGTGAGACAGCTGGACTATTCTTTTACTGTACGGTTCTTTTGATGAAAACTGACGAGTATAGGTTGTTTATCGCGTTGTCTGATGTTGCTAGCTTGGATAATTCAACAATACACGGAAGATAAGGAATGAACGTACAGCTGTTATTTAGTTACAAAAGTTCATTTAGGAATCATAGTTTTTTTCTTTTTTTGTAGCTGTTATTTTTATTGTGTTAAATAAACGCACACAACTCTCAGAAATACACGGAAATAAGAAATGGGCGTTTACACCGCAGCTGATGGTCTATGATGCATTTATGACCTTTTCTTTTTACCATTTTTTACGGTTGCAACCAAGATTAGCAGTAAGCGGACGTGAAAACGTATTTTCTATTAAAGCGACTATTATAGTAATGCTGAAAATGTACAAAGGTGATAGAACGGCTCAGCGCTGTACGTGGTCGTGTTTTCACAGTGATCACACATGGTAACCCGAATTGATCAATTATTTTACACGTTAACAGGAGGTCACCTTAACGGAAGAATACCACTCTAAACTATTGTTTTTACAGTTGCAAAAGAAATAGTGACTAAATACATAAAAGCAGATCCCCTCTTCCCACAAGAGTGTAATAAATAATTGAGAATTGCAGGATAAATTAGCAACTAGTTCGTACGTTCGCAGTTTCTTTTTCAGACACTCACGAAGATTGCGCAGGATTGAATATCGCTCAATGTCACTGCTCATCCCAATATGACGGACGCCTTAACGGAGATACCACTAAACTATGCTTAAGTGTGAAAAAACTGTGGCTTATGGGGACATTTCTCAGCGATGTAAATTGGACATGCCGGATAAATTGCGACAGTCACTCGCTGTAGCTGAGACAATCAGCACATGGGGCGGTAAACCTCTAAGCTCGGCTCTCTAACGTGACGACGCAGTAGTGATACACGACTGCACGCCGGTACGATGCTCATCCAGATCGAAACGGGCAGGGGTGGGGATGTTAGTGTGAACTCACGTGAATACAATGAAACGTTACGAATTGCAAAGATAAGCTTTTTGTATGGCGACCGGCGTTCGGCCTTCTTGTAAGTATCCAAAGTTTTTAGTATCAAAATTAAAAAAATAAAACTGACATACTTCGACAATTATTTTTACACTCCCGCTACTTCTACATGTCTCCAGCGTAGCAGTGACACAACGCGCTACCGTGCCACAATCTACAAAAAATGAAACAAACATCATCCGCTTCAGCAACGCTGACTCGTGCAACCAAGGTATGCATGCATTGACCCTAATAAGTGCTACGTTTGCATGAATGCGATCGTAGCGCATTGAATCGAGCAGGAATCAATCGCACTCAGCCTGTGTTTCTCTTTCTTCCTTTTCTACCCTTTCTGCTACCAATCAAAAAAGTCAAATCTAGATTCAATGCGCTGGTCGCTTCCATGTAAATGCAGCCAAGGAATCTTCCGGGGACAGTCAGAATGCCAGCTCGCGTTTCCGAAGAGAAGTATTTTCAACTAGAGTTATCGATGCCTTTCTTTGCGGTGCCTTTACCAGATTCCATCTACTTTGGTAGTTTGTGGGATGGAACTTAAGAAGGCTGGGCGTGGCAAAGCTCCAGCATCTGATTATAGCTTCGCAGCCAATCAGATTCAGGCACAAGCCGCTAAGAAGGCCGAAGAACCAATCGGGAGCAAGAGCCACGCCCCGCGTGAATTCAGCTGTTATATTCCGTTTCACCTTATGTTGTACCGCAGAGAAGGATAGAAGCGCGAGCTCATAGCGTTGGGAGCTGCTCTTAACGCACGAGAGCTTGTGCCACCGAGATGTGCCCTAGGGCAAGGAGTTCGCGCTTGTGGCCTTTCCTGCGGTACATCATAAGGTGAAACAGAGTATAGTGTAGAAGACCAAAACCACTGCTTAAATGGTTCACTTCCTATAATTCACAATTCTGTGAATTGACCTCACGCGTGAAACTTATTTAAGCGCTGGTATTTCATTTTACGCAGCTTATACACTAGAACATATAGGCATAGGTGGTGTAGTTACGTTACCGATTTGCTCAAAATATACATATAGTGCAAGATGAATTTCTGCTGCTGTGATTACACGAAAGATATAATGCACCACCAATACTTTTTTATTGCTCTTATTGTTTGCTTTGCTTTTATTGCTCTTGCCTATGGAAGGTTCATAAGTTCCCGTTAGGTCGCTTGGTGAGCACCGGCTGATCGGTCCGATAATCAAAACCTGCTTCAGTGAGTCCATCCCGGGTTTCGGCACCAATTTTTGTAACAGACTGGTCGCGCGTTTTTATATATAAAAAGGCTTTATATACAGTAATTATATTATCGCGTTCCACGTTGCCGGAGCCTCCATCCTCACTTCTTCTTCATTGTCTCCTCACCACTCAAGTTCCTTCTCTTTTTCAACACAGGGAAGAAAATTTCAACATAGTATATGTGCACACTTAATAGTTGTTCCTAATATAAACCGATACTACCGTTATTCGGGGTGATCGACCCGTCGATCTTTCAGAGCATTCCAGACCCTCGAGCTTCTCTCCCTCAGTGCGCAAAGGTGGTATCAATTAGCGTATCCCATTTACGTCCCTAATAACCCGAGGAATTTGATTGAAACGTCGAAGGCGTCAATTACTTCAGCATCGCAGCAATCCTTATTTTGCCTTCGCTAACACCTCACTATTGTTATGAACGACAATCTATTTATTTCATCTGTTTTGTGTAGTGCTTACTTAAGCACTGTATTGAAGGGGATAACTTCCGATACGTGAAAAACAATTTATTTGACTTGGAAACGGGGGAATCGGTGGCCGAGTGTGTAAGCTTGTGCTGTAGTTATTTGATATGGAAACAGGGGGTGATCGGTGGCCTACTATGTTAAGAAGGGGGGGGGGGGACACTACCTTGAATGAGCTATTTTTTAAGTAACATTTTTAAGAAGTAGCCTTACCAGCTTTCAAATGTACTGATAAATGCTGTCAGAAAGGTTTACTACCGTAACTTATAATACTTTGTCCGGAGAAAATTATTTCTGACATGCCGACACCATCTAAACTACAGCATTCTGAACTTTCAATACTGTTTATTTCAGTTTTGCTTGTTTGCATCCAATTTTAGTAGAAGAAAACGATCATTTCATAATTATTTGATGTGTGGAGCCAGATTGACTTTTGTTTTAAGAAATGCGACTGTGATTTTATTTTATGCATTTCCATAGCCTCTTGTTATAAAATTTTAATCCAGTGCAAGCAAAAATAAAGCCTTTTTAAGCTTTTTTATTTTCTTTTATAAAATGATAAATATGCGTAATTGCTTTCCCCAACGGCGTAACACGGATGCTATATAGTGTATGGTTCACCAAAAAAATGGCCATTATTATTGCCTCTTTTACACGATAGGTTTCCTCGGTAGGCGCGTGCATATTTGATGTACTTTTATGTAAGTCTTTGAAGGATAAATTTATAAGCTCAAAACTTTGTATGTCACCATTTTTCCCTGCTATGAATGTGCCCTGAAAAGTTTATGCAAATAAGACTAATGGTTAAAAAGTTCGCCTTCTTGAGTAGTGTCCACACTTTAACGTACCTCTGCTCAGAGCTCGCGGAGCAAAGACTCACACTGCAAACCACAGGGATCCTTAGGCGTGTCCCATACACCTGCTCGTTTCTATCTGGGTGAGCACCGTACAGGTGTGGGGTCGTGTTTCACTGCTGAGTGGTGCAAGCTAAAGACCCCAGGCTAGCAGCGCTGCTGCACTTCGTAAATTTCTCGTCTTCAACAAAGACACCTGACGCTCACTAGGGCGGGCATACCTCTGGTTGTCTAAACTAATACACAATGGGTTGGAAGATCTAGAAAAAAATGTAACATGAGCGAGTGATCTTGGTGCGGGCGCGTTGGTGCTGCGTCCCGAAAGCGGACTTTATACCTCTGTTTTACACAGACCTTCGCGCTTTCCGGCGGCTGGATGGATGGGTGGATACATATCAACGTTTTTACCCTTCAAACAAGCGGTACCTTGCGCCACACAGCCTGAAATTCAAAATGCCGAAATCCACGCTGGTTGCCAGCCGCCGGAGGCTTAGCCCAAAATTAAACTGGTTTGACGTAAACAGTGTCTTTTGTTTTGGGGGCAAGTGATTTAACTCGCTCACAGCTTTAGAAGAAATCATATTTACATAGATCAAACAAAAAAGATCGAGGTACACCTAAGCATTTCTTATGAGTTGTGAATCCGAAAGCATGCAAGCCGCTGAAGAAGAAGACGAAGCGCTTCGAACAGGTTAGTGATTTTCTCGGCTAATCTGTTTGTGCTTATTTCTATTTATAATATCACCAGTTTAGACAATTCTAGCATCAGCGAACAATTAATAAGGCTTCCTCCGCTTGTCGGAGGGGTGGCTTTCGATCGGCTCGGGGTATAAACCCTGATTTGACTTCACCATGGCTACCGGAACCCCTTCGCTAACGGCAAGTCAGAAGACTCCAACTGAGCGCTACAGCATGCCTCCTTCAACATGCGGATCCTCTATCGCCGAGCTAGAGAACGAAGCCTCCGTCACTAACCTGGCAGAAGTTAGAGCTCCTGACCACGGACTCCACATATCTCCACCAAACGCTGAAATGTTAACTAGCAACATGGAAATCGCCGACGCCGACCAAGGTGAATGGCACGATGCCAAGACATCCAAGAAGCGCAAAAAGAACTCCAGTTCAAGCAAAAGCGGAGACACTGTTACCAACTCGCCTACCACGACAGTTGGCCTGACGGTAATTTTTGTACCAGCGGTTGAAAACCAGAAAATCACAGCGATCAGCAGTCTAAAACTGTCTGTTGCATTGGAACAGCTGTGTCCCGAATGCATCCACGAGATTAGGCCCAACAGCAGATTAAATCTGATCGCAGTGGACACTCGAAATGGCCAGACGACCCGTGCGCTCCTTGCCTGCACTCAGATCTGCGGCTTGAAAGTTCGGGCGTACGAGCCCGTCCCGCGGCACTTCGCAGTAGGAGTGATCAAAGACGTCGACGCTTCACTTTCTGATGCCGAAATTGAACAGCATATGAGATCACCAGAAGGCCGAGTGGAGAGAATTCGACGGCTTGGACAAAGTTCCATAGTAAAGATAGCGTTCAGCGAAACAACGTTGCCGAGTTTTGTTTATCTCGGTCACGTTCGCCATCCGGTGACACCGTTCAAGGAACGCCCAATTCAGTGCCGCAAATGTTGTGGATATGGACATCGCGAAGCCAACTGCAAGCGCCCACCTATCTGCAGTCGCTGTGGAGAAGCCCACGACGGCAACGACACGTGTTCTGGTCAAGAAAAATGCGCGAACTGCAGTCAAGCTCACGCTGCCACGTCCTCTTCCTGCCCAAAATGGCAGAGAGAAAGTGAGACCCGCAGCTATGCACGCAAACACGCAGTTGACTTTCGCGCCGCAAGGTCCGCCGTCTCACAACAGAGGGAAACAAAACAAACGGCTGAAATTGAACAACGCCCTCTACACTCACAGAACACAATAAATGAGACATCTAACAAGCAGAACCCAAGCGCCCATGGCTATGCTGCAGCTTTAAAGAAGAATCAACAGAAGCTCATGAAGGGGGCCCCTCCCTCAAATGACCGCAAAACTCAAGTTTTAGAACCCGAGGGAGAAAATGAAAGGCCGTCGACGTCAGCGGCTGCCACTCCTGATCCAATGCGGAAGACTACTTCCACCTCTGACGCTCCGCCAATCAAAGGCAATGCATGGGAGAGCTGGATTCCGCTTCTCAAAAAAGTAGCTCGCATGGCCTACAGCCTATTATCTTCTGTCGACGCCCAATGGGCACGAAACATCACATCATTGCTTAATATGATTCTTCCGCTTATGGGAGAATTATAAACGCGGGAAGCACCAAGAAGCCGCATAAACGCGTCCGCAATTGGAAATTACTCAACATATCAGGACTACTCACTATCCCCGTGTAAGAAAGGCAGGCCTACGATTACCACTAGAGCCCTTAAGGATGGCATGGCTCTTTCCAAGGAGCCACGATCGGAGTCATCGCCGATTCAGCTTAATGAAAAAAACAACCTAATCACTGACGTCTTCTTGCCACTAATCTTTCAAGCTGCAAAAAACTTTTTTTTTTATCAGCAAGCAAGACACAGCTTTTAAAGACAAGCATCTCTGACAGCAACCAGGGACCGAGCGGCCACCAAGGGCAGCTGGACAACTTGTCTCCCGAATCAACATGGCCAGCGGTAATTCAGGGATAATCATATGGCAGTGGAACTGCCGCGGCTTCGCCGGCAAGAAGGCAGTCCTGCAACAACACATCAGGCACGCCTCACGCAAACCAGACGTGATTTTACTCCAAGAAACGCTCACGAACGCTCCCACCCTAATGGGCTATAGGGAACACGTCTGCACGATAGAGGGAAGGGGATTATGCACGCTCGTCAGGAAGGGCCTTACGTTCGTCGACCACGAACTTGGCGGCGTTCAAGTAGAACATTCGTTTGTGGAACTCATACCAACCAAACACAGGAAGCAGAGCATATTCGTTCTAAATGTGTACAGCAACCCGTCCAATCGCCGCCAGAGGTTCCGGGCGCTGCTTCAGAAGGCACTCAAGACCGCCGGGTCCCAGACGCTGATCGCGGGGGGCGACTTCAACGCGGCAGAGGCAGCATGGGGTTCCGGCTACAGCACGGCCAAGGGGAGAAACCTCGCACAAGACACGCAGGAGCTAGACTTCACGCTCATCACGGACCCGGCGCACCCGACAAGACTGGGCAACTCGGCCACCAGGGACACGACCCCGGATCTGACGTTCGTCAGAAACGCGGGGACGACGAACGTCACGTGGAGCAACACGACGGTTGACCTGGGCAGCGACCACGCGATCATCGAGATACACGTCCCAACACCGGACAGAATGCAAGGCAGCAAGCGCACCTTTACGTGGACGGATTGGGAGGACTTCAGAAAGCAGCGCGACCGGCAACAACTACACGAAGCAGAAGAGATCACGGACATCGAAGCGTGGTCCCGCGAGTTAGTCGAGGACGCCAAAGCGTCGACCAAGACGATCGAGACCGACGTCGACACCGACAAGATGGACAGCCGCCTGGCGCACCTCATTGAGGCGAAGAATTCGATCCTGGCCAGATGAACGAAACAGAGACTCAACCGGAGACTCAGAAAAAGGTTGCGGAGCTCAACCGCAGCATCGAGGAGCACTGCCGCACCCTCAACCGCCAGCAGTGGGATGAGATGTGCAACGCGGTGGACGGCCAACTACACAACGGCAAAGCGTGGAGCCTACTAAAGCATCTGCTGGACGCAACAAACACCAAGTCTCACCAGAGGGACCATCTCGCACGCCTGATACACAAGGAGATCGGGGAACGCGGGAAAGATGTGGTGGCTGCCCGCCTACGAGCGAAATACCTTCCGGAGACCCCGACCGCGCAGCACGGCCCGTACAAGGGCGAGCCCAATGAAGAATTAGACAGAGACTTCAGCGTGGAAGAGATCAGAACAGCACTGCACGAACTCAACAGCAGGTCGGCACCAGGCCCCGACGGGGTGTCGAACCGCGCCCTCAAGAATCTCGATGACCGCTCGATGGAACAGCTGACAGACTACATCAACACCTGCTGGCGGCGAGGCAGCCTCCCGCGCCAGTGGAAGACCGCAAAGATGATCCTAATACCAAAACCCGGCAAACCACCGAGCCTCGACAACCTCCGCCCCATATCGCTGACATCGAGCGTCGGTAAAGTCATGGAGCACGCACTGCTGAACCGCTGGCAAGTGTACCTGGAACAGAAAGGGATCTACCCATCGTCCCTCATAGGCTTCCGCCAACACCTCGGCACGCAAGACGCCATGTTACAATTAAAACACCAAGTGCTGGATAACAAGACCAGGGGAACTAGGGCGATCCTCGGACTCGACCTAGAAAGCGCTTTCGACAAGGTCGTTCACTCGGCGATCCTGCGACAAATTTCACAACGAAACCTCGGCCTGCGCACTTACAACTACGTGAAAGACTTCCTGACGGACAGACGCGCCGTACTAGTGGCAAAAGATCTCCAGCTGGAAGAGCAAACGTTGGGCAGCGCCGGCACCCCGCAGGGCTCGGTCATCTCGCCCACACTCTTCAACCTGGTCATGATCGGGGTGGCAGAGAAGTTGCAAAACATCGAAGACGTCCGGCACACCATATACGCTGACGACATCACACTCTGGGTGCACAGAGGCGGCGACGGTCATATCGAGTCGACGCTGCAGTCAGCAATTGACGCAATAGAGGCCCATCTTCAAGGCACGGGCCTGCGGTGCTCGCCCAAGAAGTCAGAACTCCTGCTCTACCGCCCCACACAACGGGGCAAACTTAAAGCCCGAAGAAACTGTGAGGAAATCAGTCTACGCACGAGTGATGGCACGATCATCCCGACAGTCCCGAAAATCAGAGTCCTCGGCATGATAATCGAAGCCACGGGCCACAACGGCGGAGCAGTCACCAAACTAGTACACAAGACGTCCAACGCCACGAGACTCCTCAAGAGAATCACCAACAGAAGGAGCGGAATGAGGGAGGAGAACCTCACGCGACTCATCCACTCGTTCGTCGTCTGCCATATCGCTTACGTTGCGGCCTTTCACAACTGGTACAGGAAAGAAGAAGACAAGATCAACGTCCTCATACGCAGGGTTTACAAGATCGCCTTGGGCCTGCCGGAATCCACAGGCACAGACCGCCTGCTCCAGCTGGGCATCCACAACACGCTGAACGAAATCGCAGAGGCACAGCTCACCTCGCAACTGGAGAGGTTGTCCGGCACGAACGCTGGCCGCCGCATCCTCGAAAACCTCGGCATCGGATACCACACACAGCAGGGCCACAAAGTCACCATACCAGTCGCGATCCGGCAGACAATAAGAGTCGATCCAATCCCCAGAAACGTTCACCCGGAGTACAACCGAGGCAGAAGAGAGGCCCGAGCCAAGGCTCTCCTCAATGCCCACTGCAACAATGTGGGTACGCGATTCGTGGACGCCGCCGAGTACGAGAGAGGCTCCCGATTTGTCGTGGCGGTCGTCGATTCCGACGGGGAAACGAAGATATCGGCAAGCGTGACATGCGAACGCGCCGAAGAAGCGGAGGAAATAGCAGTCGCCCTCGCCCTTACGGACCCGGCGTGCCAAACAGTCCTCTGTGACTCGAGACAAGTGATCAGGAACTTCGCCAAAGGACGGGTATCGCTACGAGCAGCCCGAATCATAAGCCAACGCCAAGTCCACCAAGAACCAGAACCCCCAACCCGACTCCTGTGGTTCCCCGCACACGTGGGGGAAGTCTCCGAGGAGCATCGTAACGGCAACGAGACGGCACACGCCAGGGCGCGCGAGCTAACAAACCGCACCGGCGACGGTCGTCCGTGGTACAGCAGCAAGGACCGTATGACGAGCTACAACGAAATCACCAAGGCCTTCCGCCTGGCCCGACGGACACTCCCTCCGCCCAGCGACAAGCTGGACAGGGCACAGGCGGTCGCACTCAGACAACTGCAGACGCGTACGTACCCTAACCCGGCACAGTATCACAGAATGTTTCCCGAAATATACATGACGAACACGTGTAAGGTCTGCCGCAAAGAGGTAGCCACGCTAACCCACATGCTCTGGGACTGCACCAAAGACCCGCACGGTGCTAACTCCGGAACCCTTCCGCCGCGGCTGTCCGCTGCCCTGTGCAGCCCCAGCCTTGACGATCAACTCTGGGCCGTCCAGCAGGCCTGTGAGGCGGTGAAGCGGCAGGACTTCGACGCCCCTAGTCGGGCAAAGAGGACCAGCGGCAACGCCCCCAAGCGGGTGACTTAGGCCCGGTCAGCGAAAGCTCTGCAGGCATTCAATAAAGTTTTTACCAACCAAAAATGCAAGCCGCTCGTCCACTCCTTTTCCGTCTGCTGCGTACTTTTCGTCGCCGGTCGGCACGAGCGCTCCCCTGGTGACCTTGGACGCTCCGCGCTGATGGACATGCAGCGCCATGGGGTGAGCGATCATGGAAACTGACGAGCGCAGCGGCCAATGGGAGCCCCGTCGGCGCGCGCCAGCCAATGGAACCGAAGGAAACTATCTGCCGTTTTCGCGCTTCAGAGTGATGACGTCAGCTCGCTCCATGAGACAGTTAATGCTTTCGCAATAATATACTCACACTTTTGGTTTGATTCGCCAGCAACGTCATTTTCATTGCAGCTACAACTCTTCCCCTTAAACCTTGCATAGGTGGAAGCGTAAGAGTGAACCTAAAGATGTGCAACACCGGTGGCGCTACCTTGGCTCAAATATGTTATCTTGATCCAGGGCCATAGCCTGTTCAATTTGTTTGTTTTATATGCACTTCATGCATGTCGCATGCCGAACTTCTTAATAATTTTAGATGCTTGTGTAGACTTTTTTTAACGCTTTTATTGTCTCCCACAGGTACTGACAATTTAACTGCTGAATACGAGGTGCTCTACTCAAATTACGAAAGCTGTTTTGTATTGAAGTTCTTGAGCACCGAAGAGAAACGTAAGAGCTCAGGAACTTTTCTGTTTAATGAGAACCACTTATTCTTTTAGGAAATCTTGATTGAACACTGTGATTCATGCATATCCGTAACTCTATATAGTGTTAAAAATACGTTCTTTTATAATAACGGCCAAGAGCCTTAAATTAAAAGCCTACACTTCTGGCTTAGGGCCCTCTACGAAATTTGCACCTTGGTGTGAAAGCCGAACATTTTTTTCATAACTGGAATGTAAGAAAAGTCGTGGCATTCTACTTTAAGGATCTATTCACCAGCATAGCTTAAAAAGCGAGTGACCAGTTAGTCAATCCACTTTCACTTCGGCGAGAACGCATCCACATGTGAAAATACGTTTAAGTATGCAATCTTAAAGGTCAGCAGATCCATTTTAGAGTCAAAAATAAAGCCTCATTGTCAACGTTTAGCATCCTAAAGCCGCAAAACTTTTAAACTGTTTAAATTTAACGTACTGCACCAAAAACGTGTTAATGTACTGCCTACAGCATCCTCTATCTTTCTTGTGTGTGTGTGTGTGTGTGTTTTGCCTAGTATTGGCCATTTTGAATAAATTATTTAACTGAACATTATGTTTTAGGGTCTGATTGGTTTATAAAATCGATATTTAATTGTTCATTTTCATCGTCTTACCATTGCCTCTAAAAGTAAATATTCAAGACATGTCGATGAATCGTACATTTGAGTATGAATAATGTTGGATGGCCACCGAAAGACAAAATTTGGCAGCTTTCTTATCTTTATTCCCATTGGATGCGTACGGTTGATTTATGTGCATATATATCTTCACAGACGGTATTTCGAGCGTGCTAAAATTGTATTACGACAAAAATATTGCATTTCAGGATGTGAACTGTGGGTGAAACACGGAATCGAAGTTCACTTTGAAAATGGACCTGATGAGGAGGATAATGATGACGAGGAAGATAAAGTGGACGGTGAAGACAATATTGAGAGCAGGATCCAAAGACTTGGGAAAGGTGGCCTTGCACATTGTGTTCAAAGCTACACCGAAAATTGCGGAAGTATGCAGTACAAGATTTACGAGAAAGAAGTCTGCAGCTTGTCATCACTAGCGAAGGAGGCAAACGGACAAACCACGTTCTGAAGAGTGGGTTGAGTACTACCATAGCCTCCTCTATACGGAGAAAGCCTGGCACATCGACGGCGGAGCCATAGGGCGAGCGGCCGCAGAAAAAAGGAGAGGAGAAGCGCGCGAAGTGGTGACCAATATGGTAGCGCAGAGCAGAAAGGGCAGAGATAAACTGCGAGCGCTTGGGTCATGAGCGGCCGCTCCCCAAACCACGTTTGTTTTTGTGTTTTCGTCACCGTCGTTTTCGTACTCCGGGAGAAACGGCTGCGGCGACGGCGGCGATTCGAAAGGGCGCTGGCAACAATGCACGATGCCGGCGGCGTCGGCAGAGTTGTCGGTGTGCCAGCGGAGTGCGCCGTTGTCGGACCATCGTGTCGTACCGCGGAAGAACCAAACAGTTTTGACTGAGTAGTTTCGACGCCCAGGTGCCGAGGACCGTCATTTCAGTGGGAGTGCCCGATTAGCCACATTTGGAACGTCGCGTGTATGAGCTTCAACTGGACTACAGGCGCAACAATGTAAACAGTTCGTAAAGTAGTAGTAAAAATGTTTATTGTGGACGCTGCTACCGCTCGAGCCTCCGTTGAGAAAGCCACGAAGACTGATAAGGTATGGTCGGAGGGTATGCTAATTACAAAAGTGAACACGTAAATGACAGGTGCAGACATCTACACTGTGTGCATGTCTGTCCGTGTCCTTCACGTTTTATTTTTTCGTCCTTAGCACCAGTGGCGTCACAAGGGGGGGCGGGGGGGGCGGACCGCCCCGGGTGCAGCACTCAGGGGGTGTCGCGGCGCGCCACGAGAGCGGGGGGAGGGGGGGGGAGTCGCGGCAGGTCACTCGAGGGGGGGGAGGGGGGGTGTCGCGGCGGGCTACCACCCCGGGTGCCGCTGACCCTCGTGACGCCACTGCTTAGCACTAAAACGCGAGTTGCCCTCGTTTCTCCACGGAAGCTAAAGTTGCGTATCATATTACTTGGTTTCACCCAGTGTTGTAGGCGTTACCGAAAAAAGTAACTAAATACGTTACTCGTTACTTGCAAATAAAAGTAACGCGTTACCGACCTACGTTACCTCAAAATAAAAGGAACGCGTTACCGTTACCGTTACTGATAAAAAGTAACGCACGTTACTGTTGCGTTACTTTTTATTCACGAACTAAAACATTTGCTGTTTCGACGTTTGATATGTGCGTAAGCGCCATAGCTAAAACATGTCCATGTCCACGTGGGTCCGGAGAGCCACTGACACGCTCTGTTGGCTGTCGGTCAATCGCTCAAGGCCTTCTCCGTTTTTCAAGTCCCGAAAACGGGAAAGGGAATGACACGGAGGTGTCATTCTGTTTCCCAGCTGGAAGAGAAACGCAGGCTTCGACGCAGGAATCTCCCAAATCCATCCGAAGCCGGACCTCTTTGGCCTTCCAGCCGAGGCGACGGCGGTAGCGAGGTCAGCGAGCCGCGGGAGAAAACCAGTGGCAGGTGGCGTGTGACGTCAAATCTGATGAGCACCGACGTCAAAGAAAAGTGCAGGACAGCGTCATTTTTTGACTAAGGAATTTATGACTGGGCACTTAAAAAGACAAAAAAATTAAAATTAAATTTTTTAAGTTCTAGGAAGTAAAGTAACGTAACGTAATTTCGTTACACGTTGCTCAAAATAAGTAACGTAAGTACGTTACCCGTTACTTCTTTGGAAAAGTAACGAGTACGTTACAACGTTACCAACAAAAGGAACGCGTTACCGGTAACGCCGTTCCTTGTAACGCGTTACCGCCAACACTGGTTTCACCTCATGTGCGAGCGAAACCAAAGCTAGAAGCGCGAGCCCAGCGCTTTTTGCGTTACTGCATCGCACGCACGCTCGAGCAAAGCAGCAATGCACAAAGCGTCGATGTCGCGCTTCTATATTCGTTTAGTCCTATGTGGGAGCGAAGGCGAAGCTATAAGCATGAGAGGATAGCCCGAGGAAAATCATTAACTGGATAAGCGCGCGTGCAAAGCAGCGAACGTATGAGTGCTCGGCTCGCACGCCTAGCACTGCCTTCGCTCGCACGTAAGATCAAACGAAGTATATCTTTGACTTCGTTCAAACCTAAGGTGAAACGAACGCTCCAAGCACCAGATACCGACCTTTCCGGGCAGTTCGTCGCACAACCTCCAACGCAAACGAAAGCGACGACCGACCGCTGCGGAGATGCGGACGCAGGGACGGCGAAGGGGAAGGGTTGACGTTGACTTTCTCTTCTCCGCGATTCGGAAAAAAAAAAAAAGAGGAAAAAAACAAAGACTGTTTCTGCGTTTGGCCGCTCGCTCTTGTGTGGCGCTAGCAGTCTAGCTTCCCTCCGCTCTTGATACCCCGCCCCTCCTCTCCTACTTTCGGCGGCCACTTTTTTTCGCGACGTGCCAGGCTTTCTCCGTATAGAGGAGGCTATGGTACTACGCAATGCTTCAGATTGATCTCGCTATTGTTTCACGCTGGTATTCTGAGCAACAAAGCCACACAATAAAGTGAAGAATTGATAGAAAGGTTATGGTATACTCAAAAACCAAAAAAGAAGAAGAAAAAACTCTACTTTGAGGGCGAAGTATTTCTTGTACCACACTCTAAAAAACCCGTGCGTCTTCTTTCCCGCACAACACTTTCAGAGCCAGTCACCGCAACTGACGGCGGCAGCTCAGCGAATGACGGTGACGAAACATATGTTTCAACCAAAATAAGGCACACTGAGTAGTGACATTATGCGATGCAAAACGTCACACTTGCATTGCCTAATATCACAACTCGGACTGCGTTTTTGGTCTAAACATGTGTCTGTTTCGGCATCGTCATTCGCTGAGTTGCCTCCGTAAGTTGCGGTGATTGGCCTTCCGAGCGTTGTGCGGAAAAGTAGACGCACGGGCTTTTTTAGGGTGTGTGCGTCATTAATTGTGTCGTTTTCCTTAGCCACTCTTTAAAAACGTACGACGTTTTTAATTTTGCTTCATAAAAACCCCTCCTCTTTTTTTAGAGCTTCAACGAGTGTCTTTGGTGCCAAAACTTAGGAGATGAACGCTTATTTATGTGTTTATCTGTGTGGACTACACTTTCGATTCTGTTTTTCTTTTTTTTTTTACGAATGTCATTTGTTAATAACTTGCAGCACTAATAAATTACATAAATTATTAAAAATATTAAATATTATAAATTCTAAAAGTATGTCCTCACTCTGAGTTGAACTTAGGTTGACCGGGCAATCTTCATGGCGGAAAGCCGCAATAAAATGCTAGCGCAACCGGCAAGCGCCGACTCCTGCCTAGGGTGTCGAACCTAACCCCAACGAAAAACAGGAGCACAAGCGTAATTTTTGACTGAACCGAAACAAGATCGAAACCTAAATCAAACACCTGATATTGAATCCGGACCGAAAGAAAGCCGCAGTCTCATGTGGCGGTTACTGGTTGTTGGGTCGCTCAATAATACTCTTGCCCAATCGGTCTCCCCCTGGTCCGCCCTCCCATGAAGTCACACCTTAGAGGAGATGTGAAAAAACACTTTACTGCTCCTTGACTCTTAACCGCGTCTTCCCCGGGGCTGCCTCGGTCTTGTGGTCCGCCGAGTCGTTCAGGGCTGTTGCGGCCGTCTTTCCCGGGACTGGCTCGGTCCTGTGTTTCGCCGAGTCGTCAGGGCTTGCTGCGTTGTCGCCGATCCAGCTCGCTCCTTCTACCGGACTCCATGCGCGCCGGTCTCGAGCGCCGCTCGGCCACCTATGGCGTTCCCCCCCCCCCCCGGCGCCGTCTTCCTCCTCGGCTTTCCACCCCCCCTCCCCGCCCCCTCAAGGCCCGGTCTTCGGGGGGCCTCGGGTGCTCGGGGACCCACGGGTCTTGCTGAGGAGTTGCTCCACCTCGGCCATAATGTCGTCGTCGGTAGCGGAGGTGGGTGGTACTTTTAGCCCCCCCCCCCCAACCATGATGCCGTCGAAAGTCGGGAGGGGACGAAAGGGGCAGCTGGACGACACCTGCCCCATGGCTTGGGCCGGAAGAGGTGGAAGCGGCCGATGGGGTAGGGGCCATCGTGGCTGCGGGTTCGACGGCGGCGGCGGCGGCGGCAACTGGTGCGGCGGCAGGGTTCTCGGGAAGCCAGACTGGCTGGACGGGGTAAGGGGGGGGGGGGCAAGGCAGCGTGAGTTAGTAGGTCCGGGTGGCTTCTTCAAGATCTGCACCACTGCCACCACGTTGTCAGGGAGGGGGAGTTGACAAAACAAAACGCTATTACGAAAATAAAGCAGCAAAAGCTAAACGCGATACGTTTTGATTTTTTCTGCTGGGTGCAAGCGTCAGATCTGAAGGAGACAAGAAGTCAACGAGAGCATATAAAAGCGACACTTCCGTTGGAATTCTGAAGCAAGACAAAACGTAGCGCAACAGAAATAAACCGATTATGAGAGAAAATTGTAAGTGCGCAAACGAGCTTGCGTAAATTTCACACAGTTACGAAGAAACCCAAGACTAGGATCCTGTCCTTTATTTTATCTTATAGTCTCGGAGTTCATCGAAGCTAAATGTTTGATTATAAAATTAAGTGTTTCTTTTTTTTATAAAACTTCGCAAACTTTTAGGTTGGCCATTGCTATAGTCAGGAGCGAGTCAAAATTGCGCCAAATAAACAGCCCGACGTTTTACAAAGTTATTGAATCGCTCCGTAGACCAGCTTGGAAAATCAGTAGCAATATCGAGTTACGTGACGTCAGCGCGACGTACGCCTCGGTAGTGGATTATCTGTTCCTTGGGGAGGAACAGCGACTGGTGGTAATGAAGGTCTGGGATGGTGCGCTGGCGCATTCTTTGCTTATATCTGACTATAGTAGTTTATTGAATAGCACGTACTGCTTCGGATTGATTGAGCGTAAGTGAAAATGGATAGGCAGATCGTTAGCCTGCGCGTGTTTTTTTTTAGTAGACTGCTTTTTTTTATAAGGAAGCATAAATATTTCAATTATTGGTGGGTCAATACCGGTTCTACCGGAATAGCTCAGTGTCATTCCTAGCTTTAACACTCTTGAGAAAACCGGGTGTTGTGGCTTTTTTCTTTCACTGTAAAGGTTGTGAATGACGCAGAGCTATTCGATTCTAACCGGTATTAGCACACCATTAACGCGCAGCTTGCAAGAAAACAGCTGCCCGGTTCACGGTTCCAACATGTTTATTTTCTGAGCAAGTGCGTTCTTCTTTTTGTGACTCATATTTGAAAGAATTGTTTCTTTTCTAAATTCAATGTGAAAATAGTCGTTCCTTCCGGAATAACGGAGGAGGTTTCGAATCGTCGGGATTCCTTATAGGAATTTGTTAGTGACTATATTCATTTTTTTCAAAGTTTATTTTCCCCAACTAGGTAGACCTCTGCCGAAACGTTCACCTTCAACTATTTCAAGCTGCGTATTGGGGTGTCTTCTAACCTTTAAGGTTTAGTGTTTCCTCGCCAATGCTGTTTGAAGTTTTTCCCAACGGGCTTTATGAAGATACAAACCAAAATCACAAACAAAAAGCACTTCGTAATGTGTGAAAAGAAAAAATAAAGCTATGTGTTTGCGTGAAGCTTGGCACGTTGTCGCAGTTCCAAGAACTCGAGAAGATCTCGGGCCTGCGGGGGCCGGTCCGGAACCAGGTATGGTGCTACAGCATGGTCCTGGGCGGACTTCTCTTCAAATATTACATGGGCCTCAATTTCGGCGACGACGCTCAGTCTGGACCACAGGAAATTTCTTTGTCCGAGGTTAGTTGTGCACTCTAGGAAATCTCCGTCGGCTATTTTCCCAGAAGGCAGTTGGGAAAGAATTCCAATTATACAGAAGGAGCTTGGCGAATGGCGAGGCTGAATGTAGGGTATCTGAAGTCACCAGGCTCGACCTAAAATGGACCGTAAGAATTGACGGCTGCACGAAGTAATCTAAACTTTTCGTCATAAATGCATTCCACGGGTCCATATTTTCTTGTAAAATTACATAGCGTAGCTCTCTTTCTTTCAAAAATAGGTCCAAAAAACTTGCCAGGGTCAACGGCGGGCAGCGACGGAGACGACTGAGTCGAGCGGGAGGCGCATTTGCCGCACGTATTGATAGATGGTGCCACCTCCTTATCGAGACTGCTCTCGACGACCGTAATTTACTAATATGAAGATTTTCTTTTGTAGAGTACCTTTGGTTTCAAAATAAGTGCGGACTATAAAAGCAAAACTTGAAGATAAAAGAAAAACTTTCAGCCTTTCCACTTTAATGAAGAAGGAAGACCAACGAAGCTGTACGATCGTCCCGTGTGTTCCTTCTTCGTCCTCGTCTGTTTTGCGCGCTGTTTACTACGATGATTTCCCACCAACTCGCCCAACTATCCACTCTTCTATGATAGCTGGAAAGGTTTCCGCCAACTATAAGTGACGACGGCAACCAGACTGGTTGTCTGGTTGCCACCGTCGCTCACAGATGGCGGTAGCTGTTCAGAGTTTCTTGTCGACATTTGTTTGGTACCGGACACAAAGCCAGGGAAACTAGCCCTTAACAGCTCCGCTGTAAAAAAGAAAAAACGCGGCTGCATGACGACGGCGTTTTTGCTTCTGACGGATTTTGTCTGCGTGTCCTCTGCTTTATTTCGCTGGTCGGCTACACCTTCCGACGCTGCTCCCGACGCCATCTATCAATACGTGCGCCAAACGCTCCCTCCACTCAACTCGGTCGTCTGCATCGCCGTCCGTCGAAGATCCTGGCAAGTTTTTTATTTTATTTCTCACAGAAAGGGATACTTTCTAATTTCACAATAAAAAATCGACCTGCGAAATACACTTTTGACGAAAACTTTAAATTGCTTCGTGCAGGCGTTGATTTTTACGGTTCATTTTAGATCGAGCCTGGTAACTTCAGACACCCTATAGATGTCTAAACCTAACAAGAAGTCTTTACTGTGTTACCCAGCAAGGTGAAGTGTCATGTTTTATGTTTCCCAGAGTATGTTTGAAAATTAACGAAGGTTTATATATATTGACCGTATCAGCGAAGGTCCGAAGGTTAATTGCAATCACTTGGGGCAATGGAATCTCTAGCGCAAGACCAAAACCTCACGTTAAAGTTGTACCACGTCTACTGCTGAATGGGCGCCGTGCAACTTAACTCGCGTGAGGCAACTTCAGCCAATAAATCTTAGCAGACACGGCTTGCGCAAGCCCACTATCTGGGGTTCCATAAGCCCATATTTTGCACTGCCGTCATTGAGGGTGCATGTGGTTAAGTACCCTATTACCTGGCAAAAATCATTACGAGTCTTTCAATGTACAATATTAATTTCCTTATTTAAAATTTAGCATGATGTAAACGTTGGTAAAATAAAACTTTTAACTTTTCAACAAGATAGTCGCATATACCGTAGACGACTTATTTTTCGCGTGCTCTAATATTTTGCGATTAAGGTAAAAGCTGAAGTTTCGGAATAATTCGCGGGTTCTAATTTTTTTGCGACGCGAAGCGATCTCAATATAGATTCCAATGTGTTTACATTTTACCGGAATTCTTCGCGGGACCTATTTTTCGCGAATTGTAGGCAATTCTCGAAATTCGCAAAAATTGGGTCCTCGAAAAATTATAGTCTCTTACTGTATTACACTGGGATTCGATTGAGTTCAGATGCGTACGCGTTAGTAAACCTGTTATTCTGATATCCCAGTGTAGTGGTTTGGTACATAAACTCAAAGCGGCGCCAAAAGCCGGCGCCGCCATGTTGCACGCTCTGGCGTGCCCGCGTGATACCCCACGATAAGCTCGTGATAAAAGAGATCGTGCTTGGATTCGGACGGAGCTGGTCGTGTCTGTTTCTTGATCCTGAGCCGGCGTTCTCAGACCCACAGAATATTACAATGGCGACGAGGATGGGATACGAGGAGGCGACGAGGTAAACGTCCTTCCTAAATCTTCCTAAATCTGTTGCCGTCCCCTCCTAGAACGATCTCCTAGCATGATCTCCACGCCCGATCGCTGCGCATAACGTCTGGTTTTAGTTCAAGCCAACCACCCGCTGCTTCACAGTCTTTCCTTCGATTTGCATTGTCAACCACCATGTCGGTTGCAATCTTGCAATTTCTCTAACGGTAGGCTTCGACCCTCAACGTGCTTTGACTATTTCCGTGGTTCCTCTTGACATTTGACCATCATGACTCAAAATATCGCTTTTGGAACGGCGATTGTGCCGCCGCCACCCGTCTTTCTACCTGTTCCCGACACGCCCACCCTTGCGTGGCCGGCATGGAAGCGTGCCTTCACCGCTTTTCTTGGCGCTTCGGGGTTCGAACAGATGGAACCGCGTCGTAAAAAACAACTCCTGTTTTCGTTGCTCGGCACGGAAGGCCAGCGTGTGGTTGACGCATTCCGCTTGGACGATGCACCGGCGACCGAGCTC
The DNA here is from genome assembly GCA_037355805.1 of Ixodes ricinus. Lineage (NCBI taxonomy): Eukaryota > Metazoa > Arthropoda > Arachnida > Ixodida > Ixodidae > Ixodes > Ixodes ricinus. Next base: position 83,999 of record JAZHYW010003270.1, read on the forward strand.
AATGACGAGTATGAAATATTTTTGGAGAAGTTAGAAAAACATTTTGAGTTCTCGGGGTCCGTAACACTGGAAAGAAAGAAACTCCGTGCTAGAGTCCAACGTCCCGGCGAATCAGTCTCCGAATACCTCGCCGCATTACGTCATCAAGGCTCTTTCTGTGGCTACGGCGCTACGTTAGACGAACGCCTGTGTGAAATTTTTTGGAGGGGTTGGATTCGAAGAGAGTTCAGGACCGCATTTTACGTGAATGCGTCGGGGCCGAGGTACCCACCCTGGACAGAGCGTTCCAGCTCGCAATACAATTTGAACAACTTGCAAAAACGACTGAATCGTTTCATCGCCAGACGAGCGCGGTGTCGTCTTTCCCTGTTAACGACGGAAGCTGCGGTTTGGAACCGGCAGCGGTCCAAGATATTCATGCGTATGCTCAGTGGCGTGCGAATCAAGATGGCGGAACTTCCGTGTTCCCCGCCCAACTCTATCACCAATATGGTCACCCTCCATGTCCTTCCACCGGGATGACCCCGTCGCAGCGAGGTCCCGTGATGCCGTGGGGTCAACCATCGTCTGACGGCCATCTTCCCCGTTTCCAAGGTCGGGCAAGGCGGCCAACAGTCCGCGAGCCTCCTCCTCAGCGGGTGAGGGAGAGAGAAGATGGAGGCTCCCTCTCTGCGTGCTGGTTCTGTGGCCGGCGCGACCATGCCCGCGAGTTCTGCCCGGCGCGGAACGCGACGTGCTTTCTGTGTGGGAAGCAGGGACATTTTGCTCTGGTTTGCCGCAGTCGTCAAGCACAGTCAGCAGCATTCATTAACGATGAACGGCAAGCATCATTTCCAGTGCGGGGTCGAGGACAACCCTGGTGCCGTGGACAACTTGCCGGACGCTACCAGAGCGGCCGTTTTTATCGACGAGACGAATCGACCCATGTGGGAACTGTCCATCAGGAAGTTCTGCCGAGTGTGACGTTTGACCAGCACGAGGTCTCGGTGCAGTCTACGGATCGCCTTGCACGCGACCCGGGTCTCCGCAACGTGTTCTTGGCAGATGTCCAGGTAAATGGCACCCCTCTCAAGCTTCTTATTGATACCGGATCTTACGTCTCGATTTTGAACGAACAAACATTTAATCATGTAAACAGAAAACGTAAGATTAAGCTTCATCGTCCACCAAGAACCTTAGTTCATTATCTGCAACAGCCCATCCCCGTACTGGGATGTTTCTTTGGACAAGTGGTTTTCAAGAACCGATACGCGCCGCTGGAATTTTATGTGACGCGTACGGGACGATCATTGCTTGGAACCGACGCAGTGCGCGAGTTGAGCATGACCTTATCTGGAGCTGAGTACGATTGTTCCTATGTGAATGCAGCTGGAAGTGGAGCAGAGCCACCTCGGAATGTAGGGCCGGCTGGCGCTCCGCAGCGACGACCCTTCACGTTGTCGTCTCGCCAGTCATCACAGCCACCAAGTCATCAACCTCCAGTTACATCTAGCAACAACCATCCATCCTCAGTACCGTCAGGTGCCTACGTATCCAGGCCACTACAACCTTCTTATTGGGAACAAACAGCTCCTAAAGTCGTCGAAGAGTTTGACCACATACCGTCGGCCAACTCCAGTCCAGATAGTCATCCTGCAAGTCAGTGTGGAGCCAGTGGTCCAGAGCGTCAACCTGAAGATCAACGTGGTTGCAGTGTTCCACAACGTCATACTGATCTTCCTGATCCTCGAAGTAGAAAGTTATACCAAGAGCCTATTCCTGAGCAAAGCAACCTTCCTTCGAAGGGTCTGCAGTCAAGTCTACCTCCACGGGACACATCCCAGTTACCCCCGGGATTTGAAGACTTTGAACACCTGTTCGATCCCGAGTTGGGCCTGGTGCGGAATGAGACGCACAAGGTCAAGGTGCGACATAATGTTCCACCAGTGCAGTCAAGGCTAAGACGTCTTCCTCTAACTCTTCGTGACGCCGTCTCCGAAGAGATCTTCAAACTGGAACGGCAAGGAGTCATTGAACGTGTCAACGCTTCGGAATGGGTTTCTCCCATCGTCGTTGTCAAGAAACAAGACGGAAATATCCGGATGTGTGTGGATCTGCGAGCGCCAAATCAAGCCATCGTCATCGACGCTTTCCCACTCCCGCACATCGACGAACTTTTGAATTCCCTCCGAGGAGCAGCCGTCTTCTCTAAGCTAGATCTTGCATCTGCGTACCATCAAGTCCGTCTCGACCCCGCGAGTCGAGACCTAACAGCTTTCATCACGCATGAAGGTCTTTTCCGTTTTAAGCGCGTATGCTTCGGACTGGCATCTGCACCTGCAGCGTTCCAAAAAATCATGTCGAAAATTTTGGAAGGATGTCAAGGCGTCCAGTTTTATCTCGATGATGTCATCGTCTACGGATCTTCGCAGGAGGAACATGATGTAAACCTCCGCAAAGTCTTGTCTTGCATCTCCCGCGCAGGAATGAGGTTAAATCGGAAGGGTGTTTTCAATGTCCGTGAACTCTCATATTTGGGGCACCGTCTCTCCATGGAAGGATTAGCACCCCTTGCATCGAAGGTAGATGCTGTTCTGAATTTTGAGACTCCGTCAGACTCTGCAAGGCTGAAAGCATTCTTGGGACTTGTCGAATACTATAGCAAATTTGTCCCGCATTGTTCCACTGTGGTCGAACCTCTTCGTCGTTTACTCCGAAAGGGCGTTCGTTTTATCTGGTCCCCCGAAGCGGACGCGAGTTTCCAAAACATCAAGAATTGTATTCAACATGCACCCGTTCTAGCCATGTTTGATCCATCTCTACCCATCATCGTGGCTACAGACGCTTCTCATTACGGCCTGGGCGCCGCCCTTCAACAGCAGCATGGGAACCATCTTGTCCCTGTCGCTTTTGCCTCCCGATCTCTCACGGACGCTGAGCGGAGGTACTCAACTGGGGAGAAGGAAGCTCTCGCTTGCCTTTGGGCCTGTGAAAAGTGGCACGTCTACTTATGGGGACGTCCATTTGTTATTCGAACCGACCATCAAGCGCTTGTGACCCTTTTATCTAACAAAGGATCTGGTGTTCGTCCGTTGCGCATCACACGTTGGACGGCGAGACTGATGAATTATAATTTCCGCATGGAATATCAAAAAGGATCTACAAACTTAGTCGCGGATGCGTTTTCACGACTACCTCGCCGAGACACCGAGGGTGGTACTTTGTTTGAAGAAGATGTTGTTGCTCTCATAGCAACGCCCTTGTCACGTCAGGAATTTCAAGAGGCTACCGCCAATGACACCGTTCTGCCTAGCGTCATTCGCTACACCACTGAGTCATGGCCAGAGGACAACAATGTACACCCAGAACTTCGACCGTACTTCCACGTACGAGATCAGCTGTCTCTCCATGACGGAATACTTTTTCAAGGGGAGAAGATTGTTGTCCCTGAAAATCTGCGAGACCACATCATTCAACTGGCTCATGAAACTCACCAAGGGATTTCTAGAACAACGAGCATCATCAGAGAGCAGTACTGGTGGCCGCGAATGAACCAGCAGATAAAGTTCAAGATAGAAAACTGCATAGTCTGTCATTCCACCGACAAGCCGGTCAAAGCAGCACCAGCACCTCTTCAACCGATCAAGTTTCCTGATAAACCATGGGAGAAGCTCGGGATAGATATCGTGGGCCCAATAGAGCGGGCGCCATTAAGTCAGCGGTTCTTCATTGTCCTCATGGACTACCACTCCAAGTGGCCAGAAGTTCAAGCAGCAGCTTCCGTGACCTCATCTACGATTATAAACTTTTTGAAAAACATCTTCGCACGTGAGGGATTACCCTGCGAAATCGTCTCGGACAATGGTGTCCAGTTTGCGTCGAAAGAATTCCAGGAATTTCTTCATCAGCATGGGATTAAACATCTCAAGGCATCCCTGTACCACCCCCAATGCAATGGGCAGGTGGAAAGGTTTAATAGAGTTCTCAAGTGCTGTCTACAGTTGGCCGTCGTTCAAGGCCGTCCTTTACCAGATGCGGTCCGTGATTATCTGGAGACGTATCGTCGGACGCCGCACGCAGCAACTGGAGTTGCACCATCGTGGCTTCTTCACGGAAGAATTCATCGGTCGAAACTGGACCTACAAGGGATGGAAACCAGGTCACTCCCAGTGGATTTTCCTGAGACACGTGCACGACTGCCACAGCGTGTGCAGCAGTACCAAGAAAAGATGAAATCGTATTCGGACAGTCGTCGAGCTGTTCGACCACCCCAGTTCGTCCTTGGACAAGCCGTCCGGATTTTTCAACCTTCACATCGAGGCAAGTTACAACCGAAGTATTCAACTCCACAGATCATTCAGAGACAAGTAGGACCTGCAACATACGAATTCGCAGATGGACGCCGCTGGAACGCCGCAAAATTAACGAAGACGCCACTGAAGACAGGGCGAGAATATTTCGATTCAGATTGGGAGGACGACGATATTGATGTGCACCCTTTTTCTCAACAGTCCGGTCTTTCAGTACCAAGCACTTCGGGTCCTGGCCCTGCCCCCGAGGTGGCTGGATCTCTTCCGTCCCCTGCTGTGGGGCCTCTTCTGCAGCCGGTTCCCGGGCTGGCGACGTCCCCTGTTCTTGGACATGGGCCTACGCCCGAGCCTGGCGGGGCTCCGGGTCATCTTGCTGCGTCTGAGCCTGTTGGGGCTCCGTGTCCTCTTGCTTCTTCTGAGCCTGATGGGGCCCTGATGTCCACTGGTGCAGCTGAGCCTGCTGCACGTGTTCCTGACGTCGAGCCGCATACGCCTTTGGTCCCTGAGCCATTGGCTGTTCCTGTCCCTGCCGCTGTACTGCGTACCGGCTCCATTGTCCTTCCAGATGCTGCAGCCACCCTAGAGCCTCGGGTTGGCACTGTTCCTGACTGCGAGCCTGCACGTGCTGTTCTTGCTCAAGATACCGGTCCCGGCACGCCTTCAAAAGACACTGAGCCTGTGGAGGTTCTCTTTTCTTCTGCGACCGGCGTCGCTGACTCATGTGAAGAGCCATTCAGACCAACATCCACAAGTACCCCGGTCCCGTCCCTGGCCGGCTCATCACGTTTAATGCCTCCTTTGGAGGACTCCGTAAGTGCTTGCGAACCTGAACCAGCCGTGACCGTTGCGACAAATCGACCAAAACGCCAACGAAGACTACCGGAGAGGTTGAAAGACTATGTGCTCTCGTTCTACAACACTCAAGAGTCAACACCGGAGAAACCGCGCCAGGAGGTGGGACCAGAGGTATCCCCTACAACGACACAGAGCTTTATACAATTCACAAGCCTAAGGTTTGAGGAACTTGCAGAGTGAACTGTGTATACGTACGAACAGTGCTCTTCGGGCATTTTACCCAATCCGGGGGAAGAGGAAAAGATAATAACTGTGTTTTAAGCTTTGCTTAAAAAAAAAAAAAAAAAGGAGGGGCATATGTAGTGGTTTGGTACATAAACTCAAAGCGGCGCCAAAAGCCGGCGCCGCCATGTTGCACGCTCTGGCGTGCCCGCGTGATACCCCACGATAAGCTCGTGATAAAAGAGATCGTGCTTGGATTCGGACGGAGCTGGTCGTGTCTGTTTCTTGATCCTGAGCCGGCGTTCTCAGACCCACAGAATATTACACCCAGCTTCACCGCTTGGCAGCTGGAAGTGATTTTCTACCAATTATGCAGATGCGTGAGGAGCAGTCCAGAAAATGTATGCGTTTAAAATGTTGAAACTGGCGATACCTTAAACAAAACTTGCTATAATATATTATAATCGCAATAAGTATAAATTTGTTTCGAGATATGTAAATGTGATACAACCCAGCGCTGATATCACTAACAAAATAGTGCTTGCTGTCCTTGGCGCACTCCAATCTGCGGGTTTGTGGATATCAAAAATGAACTGAATTGTAATCAACGGCATTTACAAAGGGTTTTCAATAACAATACTCTGAAGAGATATTTGTTCCTTGACAGTTGAGACCGTGGAGGCCGGGACAGTCACGCTAGATATAATTCGAATAATCAGTGTCAAAACTTACAATAGACTTATAAATCGCTTGGTTATTTACAGATTTCTGAGCGTTTTTCGGTGAAGCGTTTCGAGGACCTACGCACTCTGTCCTTCTATTCGATGGAGCACACCAAACACACCTGGGTTGGTTTCGATGACGATTGGTCAATTCTTCGCAAGGCAAGTTATCTAAGCACTATGACCATAAGGCAGAACCAAGATCAGGTTCATATACCTAATGTTCCCCCAATAGTTGCCTTTCTTACGTCCATAAAGTGAGTTCTAATTGAAAATGTCAAAATATAGTAAAGCTAAATGAACGTTCTGTGGCACTCTAAACTCGGTGTTACTCGGTGTTGGCAGAGCCGTCTATTAAGAGAGTTTGGCCATTCATTGTTTAAAAAGGCGAGCATCTCCTGGCAACCACAGGCCGCGAAACAGCTGAGCTCGTGAGCTCTAAAAATCCGACTCGATTAATATAAGTCGTTTTTGGGTCACTGGAATAAAAAGGTGTAACTCTTGGTGACTGAAAACTTGGCGCATGTGAGGTTTTCGTCACGTCCATATTCAACGGTAGAATAAACGAACGTGCGCTCCAAACCAGAGCAAACTGTCGCTGAGACGCCAAGATTGAAAGCTTCTATTTCACGATTTAAATGTTGTTTCTAACATTGTGACGTCGTGGTCTGCTGATTGACCGACGCTGTGTCACACTTTTAGTTTACTCTCTAACCACGGGGGGAATATTCGGCGCTGGCGGCGGCTTTTGCTCCGCACATTCGCCAAACTTTCCCAATATACGGCTCTGGGTGTCGGGTGAGACGAACGCCAATGACCACAAGCAACGTTGACCACAACTAATGCCTCGTGGCCCTGAGTGTATAATAAATAACTAAATGATTAGATAAGCTGTATTCCGTATCAATTTAGGCACGACCCTATTGGACGCTACGATCCAAAAGTCCGTTGTCATGGTGCTTGTTTTATTGCAGATTTGCTACCACCAGCTAAACCAATTACGCACAGTACAAAGCGCAGGATCACGGCGTTTTCATTGTGCGTGATAGGCTTAGTTGGTGATCGCAAAAGCACAAAAAGACCAAGCACCACAGTGACGATGCATTTTTGGTGCTGCTTGATTGGCTCCGTCTGATTCTAGTGGGGACTGCGGTCGTACTTCAAGTGAAACGGAGTTCAGACCTTTGCATCGCCTATCACCGGGGTGAAAAATGCTGACTGACTGAGCTGTGGGCGCGTGCGCAGTGTCGGATATACCGCACAGAAGAGCAACAGCGCATGCTCAAAAGGCGTTCCATAGGCCAGCAGACAAAGATGGCAGCGCGCAGAAAGCATTTTTGCAAAGGTATATAGGCACGAGTGGGTTCTCAAGACAGCGCCCAGTCCGCGGTGTCATCGGGTGAAGCTTGAGACGGTTATAGGTGAGTTTGCCTAGGTGTCACTTGTGGGAACCACGTGCATCCCATCTCCCTATCTAGGCCTAGCTCAGGCAGGCCGTGAGGCGCCGCCATGTCGGGTCGCGTCCCGGATGCGAGGCGAGGCCGTATTCCCTCTTGGACGGCCCTCCCTCTTTCTTCCCGGGTGACTGCCTCAAACACCTCCTTCGGTACCTTGAGAAATTAACGCGTCCGCCCCTCCGGTTAGAGCCCGCGTTCATTCCCGCAGGCTACATAAGCCGGCCCTAATAGCCAACTCACACGACGGATCGAATCGTGATTTTCGTCCGCGGACCGTGTACCACGTGACCGTCACGTCACCGCTTTCTGCGATCCGCGCGTCGTCCGCGGACGCACGGGCTGATAAAGTTGAGTGCCTATTCACTCGCGGATTTTCGGAGGAAGGTCGTTTTCTCGTGTTTTTGTTTTCTTCTGACGATTAAAACAAACGAGGTGCATCGTTGTGTTTTGTGCCTTTGCTGGTTCATTTCGTCGCGCGATTCTTGGTTCCACGGGTGAAAGAAACTGCAGAAACTGTGTCCGGCTAACGCGACGCAGGTTCCGGTACTCTGGGCCCGTGTCAAGGATCTTCCGTCAAAACTCGTCTAGCACGCCGCGATAATTCTTGCACGCCCAATCAGGCTTTCACCGAGCAAGACCTCTCTTGTGGTTGTGGTGTGCTTGATTGTTGTGCGCGAGCTGCGAGTGCGGGAAGGCATCTCCGAACGCCCCTCCGCGGGCCCAGAACTTCGTTGCTTCTGCGCCGAACCCTTCTCGAGCGTGACCATGCCTGTGTCAAGGCCCGTTCACACTCTTGCGACCGAGTAAGACCGAGAGAGACCAAACCGGTTTTTAAGCTTCTTGCGATCTCTTAGCACCAGCTCCGCTGGCTCTCTCTCGGTCGTACTCGGTCTCTCTTGGTCATACTCGGTCGCATATATGTGAACGGCGCTTCACTGTCATGCTTTTGGTTAGCAAAGCTAGTGGCGCTTCGCGCGCAGCCTATTACGGTGTTTTGTCTCAAATTGTACGTAACAGCGACGTACGCTTCTTTATCGCGGTAGCAAACATCGATTTCTCTATTGGACAACGGTGCCAAAGCGCGATGTTGAAGTTTCGCGGCACTGTGGGGTGGCGAATAGGTTCGGTTCGTCCTCGCTGGCGTCTGCTCGTCGTCTCCCTCGTGTGGATGTGCTTGGGAGACGGACGAACCGCGGACATGTCGTCAAGTGACCAATCCGTCCGCGGATTAGTCCGTTGTGTGAATCGGCCTTAAATAACGTACAAGGGCTCTCGTCTGTGGAGGGCCTTGCTCCATAGTGCTCTATTCTAGGCTCTTCCTCTTCCCGTGATTCTGTCTGTTGCATACTTGGGTAGTAATTCAATTACAGTAGTTGAATTACTGTAATTTAATTACTTTTCTTTGTAGTTTTTAATTGTAATTAATTACTTTCGGCCAAAAAGAATTGTAATTGTAATATAATTACTTTCCAGCGTCAGTAATTGCAAAATTTCAGGTACAATTACAATTACTTTTGCAAAAATTTGCGGTGCCGACGGAACCTCTCTGAAAGCCTCAGCGCCCGCACAAGCGGCCTAGCTCTCGGTGAAACACTTGCACATAGACACGCACTCACACACACGCACAAGATAAATAGCGTCGCATTGTTTGTTGTTTTGTTGCTTACACTGCGGGCTGAGAGTCAATCCTCTTTGGAGCCTACCTCAATGGCGCTGTGTTGCGCCGTCTGCTGTGCGAGCAAAAACACTCGCATAAACATGCCAGAATATCGAAGAAAAATTTAGCTTCAGCTTTTAGCAAAGCCTGAAAATTCTAATTGTTTATGAAGATCTTTTTTGTTACATTTTACGTCTTTTTCTTTTTAGTACTGTCGCATATTTGTATCTTTGTATTATTTTCAAGTTTATGTCGTGTTGGTTTTACTTCGGATATTACTTGCATAAGCATTTTGGAGACTGACCTCGCACCTGTGAATATTGTCACCAATGGTTCGGGAGCCCCGATTTGGTTCTTATATATTTCTGAACAATTATAATTTCAACCCGATATAAATGATTCACAATACCATGATGGCTATATGTGAATGTGGTCGTGTTAGCGCGTGTGGATTTTAGTTTTATATTAACACTTGTAAAATATTCATATATGATTAATTGTCGCATTTCTATTTGTCGGGCTAACAAAAGTCTGTCAACCCAATTTTTTCTTTGGAAATCGATCTGGCGTCTTATTATTTATTACGAATTTATCATTATTTATTAAAAATATTAGAATGTAGTACTTCATTACCCCAAACTGTCAAGTTCTTTTATGAATTTAACGAAATTAATAAAAGGAAAGTACAATACGTGGCATTTATGGAGCGATGCTTAAGCCTCCTCGAACATTTGGGCAACGAATGAACAAATACGTTGTATTCTACGCAACTCGTTTAAACTTATATGGCCAAAGTCGGGTCGCTCTCAGAAATAAGTAATTGTAAAGTAATTGCATTACTTTTTAAATGTAATTTGTAACTTTAATTAATTACTTTTCACGTAGTATTAATTGTAATTGTAGTTAAACTAATTTAGAAGCAAAGTAATTGTAATTGTAATTAAATTACATTGTGAAAATAATTTACCCATGTATGGTCTGTTGCTCTATTGCGGCAGCGCGGAGCCCGACCGGTGAGCCTGTAACATTGAGGCAGCGCCGATACTTCGGACTAATTGAGGGCAAAGCGTGTTGGCAAAAAAGTCAATAAATACGTCGTTCTAAGGATCCAAGGAACCAACTGTGTTCCTACGTGGTATCCCCAAGGGGGAAAACTACACACTTTGCTTTATGCTTAGGTTACACCGATGTTAGAGCTGCTGGCGGGACCGCGTGACTTCGTCTAAATTAACTGGTATACCGTTACAACGTTCGGCGTTCAGATTCGAACAGTTTAGAGGAAGAAACGGAAATTTAAGACGCGCCCACCATCATATAAAAGAGCACAAAGATTTCAATAAAATAAAACGCTACAACCGAAAACAAATTACACCATCTTCCCGAGGGGAACCAAGGGGTGATGCGGAGCATCGCGGATCGTAATTTATTTATTCCCTCTTGACTGATTTCTTTTGGCCGGCCGGACTTGGGCTGCGGCGGACCCGAGCGGCCGAGAAACGCTAGCGGACGACAGCCGCAGAGTTGCGGGGAAAGCCCACCCCACTGGAAAGCCCTGGCGTGGCGCTGCGACCCGCGCGCCCAAAACTATCCTCCTTTCACTCCTCCGGGGGAACGCGCGCAGCTGGGGGCGCAGCGCGCTACCGCTGCTTATATTCGCACTTGAAGGAGAGGAGACTAGAGGAGGAGAGTTGCGCATGCGCGCGCGGTGTGAGTAGACGCGAACGCACGCGAAGTGCACGCAGCTGGTAGAGAGAGAGAGCGGAGAGAGTAACGCGCAGCTGTTGGAGAGAGGGAAGGAGGAGAGTTGCGCATGCGTAGTGTGAGTGCGGACTACGACGCCGCGGGACATAGACCCGAGCAAGAGATGCTCCGCATCTAAAAACATTAAAAAGAAAAAGGTAAGGAACTGCAATGTCCACCACGAACCCAGAGGACTGCCGCAGAAGCATTTTTCATCCGTAAAATTAAAAACAAATACGCTTTTTTTTTCTTGGGCGGTTTTTGTGCAGGCGGCTCTTGTGGAGCAGAGGGAGGGCCATCCGCTCTGCACGGCCGTCTTTCACGCCAACCTGGATGACCACCGGCAGGCGTGCGGGCTCGGCTACGCCCCGGTGCTGCACAGGCTGCGACAGTTCATCAACAACGCCTCCTAATACTCGCCGATGGTGGTCGCCTGACGCATTGCCTTCGCAACTCTTGACCCGCATACAGTGAATCAGCCTGACGGAAGACTTCCGCGCGTCCTTTAACGCCTATACCTTTTGACTTTAGAATAATATCGGCGTGAAAGACGCCGATATTGTCCTTTGTAAAAAATATGGAGCGTCGGCTTTCCCGCAAAGCGCTTGTGAGAGCCAATCGCTGCAATCTGTGGAGGGCGCTCCGCGAATGACGAAGCTACTATTGTGTTTAGAACCTCCCAAAACGGGCTCCGCTGTGGCACTGAACCCGGTGAAACGTACGTCATGCGCAGTACCAAAGCGCGGACGGTTCCCCTTTTAGGTTTAACCATATTATCAGTTCCGTCATTCGTCAAGCCACGATTGCAACGATTGGTTTTTCCGATTGCTTCGTGTGAGAGCGGACGCTCCAGATGTCTTAAATTGATGTACATTATATTAGAAGTCCACATGAGAGAATGAGTATGAATTGAAAATATGCGCATTTATTCGGAACTGAGCGCAAAGGTGTGGCTCATCTTTTTTGCCATATTTACGCAACATGGGTATGGCCCAAGCGGGAATGTTGAAAAGCAATTGCCGACAGATGTTACGGCCGCGCTCATAGTGCAGGCGCGGGGGTGCGGCGCGAGGTTGCAAAACTGCGAACTCAGAACAATGGGCACGGCGGCGCAAGTCTTGAAAATCCGGATCTCACTCAATACAGGTGGTAAATCCGCGCCCCGAAAATGCGCCTGATAAAGTGTTAGACAATATATTATTGCATTGGTGCTTTTCATTAGATTGTTCCTTCAAAAGAAATCAGCAAGTGATAAGTAATATGAATTTAATAAACAAGTTGGTGCCGCAAGCTTGCTTTCTTGTTTACAGGAAGTCTCTCAATATTGTAGCGGTTAAAGGGAGCGGTCAGTGTTAGAGATCTGTTAGCAAAACGTTACCGGGTTCCGCGTATCGCACTACCCGAGCCATTAGCGAGTTTTAGTAGACCGTGTTTCCCCTCCGCTAAGCCCCTCCGCTACCCGGAACTCTACAGCCAAGGCCATCGGCGCGCAGGCGCAGTGGCGGTTTCTTCGTAGCGGAGGGTTAGTGGAGGGGAAACACGGTCTACTAAAACTCCCTATTGAAGCATGCTTTTAAGCGCGCGCCCCGTGGTCACGGTATCACCCGGGCGCGCGCTTAACAACATGCATCAAAGGCTCCGGTAGTGCGGTACACGGTAACGGTACGCTGCAAGTCCCTAGACTATTCGCTGGCGGCCATAGCTAAGCGTGTGCTGATGGCGAGCTTCGACAGTTATTTTGATATGTACATTTTACATCATAAAGAATGCAGTCTCAGCAACCTAATAATATGAGCTCGTTCTAAGCATTCGCTCTAAACAGCCCCCACAAATATGGCGTCCAATGAATACACCTTATGTAGCGGTTAAAGGTGGAGTGGGCTAGAGCACACCATCTTGAAGCACATGTAGCGAAAGATCCTCGCTGCAGAACCCAGGAATCCTGGGTTCAATACACTACATGCCCGTTTCGACTTGGACGAGCATTGTACCGGGGTGGGGTCGTGTATCACTACCACATGATGCGCGTTGAAGACTCCAGGCTAGCAGTCATATTGCACTGGTTAAATATCTCACCTGCAGTCGGTAAGAATCTCGCCATGTCTGGCAGACAAAGCTTCTGTATAAACAACTACCGACTAATTTGTTTGAAGAGGATTTTGAATTTCTTTTAGAAAAGGTGTTTTCCGACTGTGTAGGAACCTCTCTATATGCTCAATGTTTTTATACAGTTCTATTAAGCTTATTGTTTTATATAATATGAATCAACAAAACCAAAATTGATGTTCGGCTTTCCCGCCGTACCAACTCTCTTGAAAGAATTTTCCTGCAAATTTAAAATTTTGTCTTTTAGAAAACAATTAATTTATGCCCTACTGAAAACCGCACTTCAGCCCTGATGCGTTATGAGACCTTCCCAGCCTTCCGACCGCTTCAGCCCTTCGAACCCCTTCAGCCTATCAAACCCCCCAGCCCTTGAAACGCCTTCAGCCCTTCAGACCCCCTCAGCAGTTCAACCCTTTAGACACCCAAATGAATGTTAACAATAGACCAAAAATGTAGTTTAAACGTTACTGGAAGCTTATTTAAGACAATGAGTTGTACGTGCATTTTGTAACTCAAAAAGACGATAACAACCACCGTGTGCTCAAACCCGGGCGCAAGCAGCTGAGACAAAAGAAGTCAGACTAAAGATAAACAGCCAAGTTCTTTGTCACAAAAAAAAATCTTTCGATGTACTCCCAACCAGTATACAAAACAATATATCGCATCAGTTTTGATGGCGCTTCGCGCAAATGATCGTGACAGGCCAGTAAAACTTGGCGGCGTACTTACGATGAAGTCACGGCGAACTCCAAATCTAGGCGCCACACAGCACAATAACAAGTCGAATTTTGGAAACCACTTAAACGGACTCGACAGCGCTTCAAACAAATAGCAGTATCTGATAGCGATGACACTCCCGCTGATCGCGAGCAGAAACTGGACGTCAGCACAAATCTCCCGCACATGAAAGAGATACGTCCGGAAATCTTGGCACTCGGTGAATTTCGCCGGTTGTGCGGGACGGAACGGAGCTGGTGACTGAGGTCAACGGAGCCGTCCGTGTACAGCTCCATCAAGTCCGCTCGAGACGAAGCTGGCGGCGGCCGAGATTATATTCCGTGATCTGGCGGCGACTCCGCTGGCGTCGATAGTCATTCTTTCAAGTCTCAGACTCCCGCAGGGCCTTCGCTTCCTCCAGAGCTGGAGAACACGCCACCACTCGCCTGGACAGGGGCGTCCCTCGCAGCCGACCGTCGATTTTCATAGGGTCACCGCACACTGAAGTATCCTTGGAACCGAGGACGCAAATCGTTTGGCCAAGCTGGTTTCCGTGTGACCACCGTCTGCTACCATCGCGAAAGCGGCGACCGCACGGAGGGTTCACTCCTCGACCTCGACTTTGACAAGCTCGCGCCGCAAGCGCTGCTGGAGCGGTGGCTTGTTTTGTGAGACCTCCTCTCCTCGCCAAATCCACACACGCTGAATTCCTAGAACACGCATAACTCCTGTCCAAACTGTAATCATAAGCATTCGATCAAAACCAGAAACACTTAAATTTGAGCAAGTATCCACCTAAACTCCTGGCGCGTAGATCCACCAACTCGAAAAAAAAAGCAACGAGCCCATTTTGCAGAGCCGCCGAGCACGAGCTGCTCGAGCTGTCGTGGTGGAAGGGTAGAGGAGGCCCCAGTAAACCCCCCAAGGTTTACCTGTTTGCCTCGGACGAAGAGCGAATCTTGCTTGGTCTGCCATGTCTGGTAAAGTGGTGAACGCACCGGGTTGAGCCGCTAACCAGAGTAGAACGAGGACGTTTCGCTTTCCGGACGGAGGGAGGATTTCCAGACCACAGGTATTCAAGCTTTAATTTGAAGGCCGACACGCACCTCCCGGTAAGTTCAGGCACGTCTCGGGCAGAAGTTCAGGGCATACTGTCATCATCTTGATAGATTCCGGTATGCCCTGAACATCTGCCAGACATAACTCCCTCAGGGTTCGAAAGAAAAACTGCCAGAGAAAGTTTTTGAATTTTGCATGACAATCCAGTGTTTTAGAGCGCAGCTCTCAGGCGCCCGTTTCCGGCTTGAGCGGCGTCGGCGTCGACGTCGGCGTTACCGTGAGGTCACGTGACCCCCGTGAGGTAACGTGATTCCGGTGACGTCACGTGACCCCGTGAAATCACGCGACCTTTGTGAGGTCACGTGACCTAACGGTTACGCCGACGGCGACGGGGACGCCGCTCGGAGGTAGGAGTAGCAGGCAGGATGAGGAGGAGGGAGGAGGGTATACCCTCCCCTCAGTACCCTTCCCTCCTCTTTATCAAGAGCTGCGCTCTAATTCGGTGTTACAGGGAGTTGTAAGCGACCTTCATTTTTTTTTGTAATGCAGGTTTTAGCGCACTATACCCTGCTTCAGATATCTGTATCTACAGCAAGCAAAAGGACAGAAGGCCGAGGAAACCACGGCTAATAATGGGGCCATAAGGTGGCCCACCTTGCATTGTCACATGCAGCGCAAATCAACTCTGAACCGCATAAGCGAAGTCGTGTTATGAATAAAAGGTCGCCCTGAAATTGGCTGGAGAAATCGGCGCCTTCATGTAACAACCTCAAGCTTTCACCGAAAGTGTTTATAGTGTAGATTTATCTTGCACAACTCTAAGACATCTCAATTCACATGAAAAGAGCTTGACAATTGCAACGAACACGCCAACACAGTGGATCGAGAGTTCTACACAGTAAAAAATTACGTCAATTTTACGTGTCTTTCCATCACCAAAGAAGACGGGCACGCTCATCGTTTCGAAATACGAGGTTGCCGTCATTATTTATTTGGCGCGAGCGCCAAGCCTTCTAGAAAAGCCGAATCCAGGAGTGCAAGCATGCGCAGATGAATCAGAATAGCCTTGTTGACGAAGGAAACGTTGCTTGAGATAGTTTCGGTTTTTCACTGAAAAAGAAAACAAAGTTTAGATAAAACCTAAGATTGACTCAATTTTTAAAGGTTTTACAACATTATTATAGGGACATTATTATTATTAATATAAATTTGATTTGTCTTAAAAAAATGAAAGACGTTTACAATTCCCTGTAATGCCGAATTAGAGCTCAGCTCTTGAGGGGGAGGAGGGAAGGGTGGTGGGAGGGAGAAGGTGGAAAGTACCCCACTACTAACATGGGTGTGGATCGACGTGTGCTAAACGCAAGTCGCAGAAAATGCACATCTTTGGTGAGAGCATCGTGTGTAAATTTGGCGAGAATTTAGCGGGGCAATTTTCCGCCTAACTTTAGCGGGGAATTTTTCCCACTAGATTTAGCGGGAACATTTTTTTACGCTAAATTAAGCGGGAAATTTTTTCCGCTAAATTTAGCGGGAATTGTTTCCGCTCGTGACGTCACTCGTGGCCCTCGTAATGATCACGATGACATCACGATGACGTCACATGACATCACTGGTGGTCCTTGTGACGTCATGTGTGGCGTCACGTGACGTCATCGTCATCGTCACTGATGACGTCACAAGTGACGTCACGCGTCCAATAATTCACTGCGCGGTTACGCCGACGCGACGTCGACAGCGACGGCGACGCTGCTCAAGCCGGAAACGGGAGCTGCGCTCTAATAAGAGACTTTTGAAAACTGCGCAAGATCATCGCTATTGCGATCAGCTTCCGTTGGGCCGCCATTAGGGTTCCGGAGGCTTCGAGCATCGCTTCCTTTTTTACGTTTTAGCCGTTTTAGCGGATATTTTAGATATTTTACTTACGAATAACGGGTTCAGTATACAGTGCGATGACTGAGAGCGTGGAGACGCTGCGTCTTACCAACGCAAGTAAGTGGCGGACAGTCCATGGCCGACTGGTGCAAGGGCCGGTGAGGAAGTTTCTTTTGTTTCTGCGAAGTGCGCCGCTGTTTCAAACTTTTTCGAGTACCGTGTGCTTGCTAAGCTATGCTTGATTCTAACTATGCTTTACCCGGTGTTATTTCGTTATTTGAAAAGAGCGTATCTTCTTCATAACCTATGGCTGTCTCCGGAGAGTGAGAAAGATTCACGTGAGGCGGAACCGAAGGCCTGTTCTGGGCTCCGTCCTACGACGCTCGCCATACTACGCTTTTGCGGAGCGTTCAGTGCAGTCTGACGGCAGTTAAAACAATCACAGGTCATGCTGATTCTGTCATGTGGTCCCAACAGCCTTTCGCCACCGATTTGTTTTATAAAGCGGGAGCGAGATAAACGTTACAAGAGCAAGCATCATGATTTCTTGCCTGTGCTGATGCTCTGCGCCGTAGAGACGCGCGGTCTCTGTGCGTATGCGGAAGCGGCACGCTTTCCAAGCTTACGATTGTGTCATGCTAATAAAGTGAGTTTGGATGTCACGTTTTCTAGTTGCGGCGAAAGCTGCTACGAAAAGCAGAGTAGCTAGAAAAAGCAAAATCATGAAAAAATGCGAAAAGAACCTGAATATCCAATGGAGTTGAAAGACTACCAACGTACCAACTCGCCCAGTTATTATTTCTGGCAAAGAATATTAGCCAATAGTAATAAATTAAATAAATGCCAACTTTTTATTGGTTACAATTTTGTAATTGATGCAGTACAGCCCGACCCTACTCTAGTGCTTTTATAATATCAGGTAATGTGTAAATGTATAGGATAGTTCATAGCAACCATTTTTGTCCTACCAATTATATTGAATTTTTTCTCTAAAAGCTCGAAGTTATATAAAAAAAGTACTCATCAAAAATTAAGCCGCACCACTGAATGTACATACAATAGCGTGTGACTTGTACGTTGTTAAGTAGTGGAACCACTGACCTGCACTGCAGACCACAGCACCCGGGCACTTACCATCCGCAAGCATGCCACGGCGCGAGACTACTTCTTCATCAACTACCATTGAAAGACTCGCGCCATCCTGAACAACTGGCTGCAGCCAAATTGCTGTCGCTACCACTGCCCGCTCTGCCAATCAACCGGAGCGAAGGCGGCGCAAGCCGTGACGTCATCAACGGACCGCATATAAAAAGGGGAGCGCGGGGCCAGGGGGGGGGCGCGACCAGAGGAACGCTCGGTCTGGTTGAGCCGAGAGCTACCATTCATCTTCTCATCTTTTTAATTATATCATCTAAAACACTGGCTTGACGTTCCTGCGTTCGCGTCCCTCCCTCCGGAACCTAACAAGTTGTTAAGTGGTGAAACCACTGACCTGCACTGCAGACCACAGCACCCGGGCACTTACCATCCGCAAGCATGCCACGGCGCGAGACTACTTCTTCATCAACTACCATTGAAAGACTCGCGCCATCCTGAACAACTGGCTGCAGCCAAATTGCTGTCGCTACCACCTCCCGCTCTACCAATCAACCGGAGCGAAGGCGGCGCAAGCCGTGACGTCATCAACGGACCGCACATAAAAGGGGAGCGCAGGGGCCAGGGGAGGGGCGGCGCGACCAGAGGAACGCTCGGTCTGGTTGAGCCGAGAGCCACCGATTCATCTTCTCATCTTTTTAATTATATCATCTAACAACCTTGGTTTGACGTTCCTGCGTTGCGTCCCTCCTCCGGAACCTAACAAGTTGTTAAGTAGTGGAACCACTGACCTGCACTGCAGACCACAGCACCCGGGCACTTACCATCCGCAAGCATGCCACGGCGCGAGACTTCTTCTTCATCAACTACCATTGAAAGACTCGCGCCATCCTGAACAACTGGCTGCAGCCACATTGCTGTCGCTACCACCTCCCGCTCTACCAATCAACCGGAGCGAAGGCGGCGCAAGCCGTGACGTCATCAACGGACCGCATATAAAAGGGGGAGCGCGGGACCAGGGGGGCGCGCGACCAGAGGAACGCTCGGTCCGGTTGAGCCGAGAGCTACCATTCATCTTCTCATCTTTTTAATTATATCATCTAAAACCCTACCCTGGCTTGACGTTCCTACGTTCTCGTCCCTCCCTCCGGAACCTAACAACTGGTGGCAGCGGTGGGATCTTCTCGGCGGCACGTTTCCGGCCAGATCCAGGACTTCAAGCTCCTGCTGGGGACATCGAGGCTGAGCAACAACCCAGAGGCTGCTAGCGTGGCTTGCCACACGACTGGTCCTGGCGTGTTCAGTCGAAGAGTCAGTTCCACGGACGCAAGCGTCACAGGCAGTGGAGGTGCTTGGCCCAGGCTGGACTCTAGATCGCCGTGGAGATCAAGGTGGGCTGGGACGGACAGCGGTAGATCGGTCAGCGGGGTGAGCGGAGAAATGAGGATTTTGGGGCGCCAACGTCTCCTTGTGTGTGAATTAAGGTTAGTTTTAAAAACATACTACCAGTCAGGTTTCATGAGCATTCACAGGGCTATGTCCGACGGGCTTATCTAGGTTATTGTGGCGCCCTGGACTTTTTCGAGTCATTTGTAAGGGAAGCTCAGGTTTGTTGTAAAGGAAGGGTACCTTGATTCAGCAGCCTGTTTATTGTGGAACTCATTTCTTTTCCTATACGATTCCTTTGAGCAAAGTTTGCGCTCAATATTGTAAAAGGTTTCTGGGAAAAGAAAGTGGTCGTGTTATATGTTAAACGCATTAACCACGAGGGTCAAATTTTTTCAAACACGAATTTCGGGTAGTTAGAAATCTTGTAATAACTTTGAGTTCGCTAAACTATCCTCACACTGTCATGGATCTGCTGAAGCTAAGAAAGGAAGAGCTATTGGAGCTGAGCAGAGCACTAGAAATTGATATTCCCAAAGCGGTCAGAAAAGCTCATCTAATCGCGGAGATAGAGAAAACGACCACTGAGGATGAAATCCAGGATGTCTGGAATAGCATTGTTGAGAAAAAGAGAAGGAAGCGGCTCGAGAGGCCGACGAGCAAGAACAACGAAGACAAAACGAGAGGCAGGCGGCTCGTGAGGCCGCCGAGCAGGAAAGGCAGGCTGATCTTAAACGAGAGGAACTGGCTCTCAGAAGGCTAGAACTAGAGCGCGGAGCGGCTGGCTTTAACGCTACTGGATATGGGGAAGAAAGGGAATCCTTTAAGATGAGCAAATATATGCAACCATTTAAGGTAGAAGATGACATTGGGCTATATTTAGTTAATTTTGAGAGAACGTGCGAGAGAATGTCGTTTCATCGCAACACGTGGCCGCAGAGACTATTGACATTACTTCCAGGGGAGGCGGCGGAAGTAATGGCTCGACTCAGTACCAGTGAAGCTGCTAATTATGATGTAGTTAAGATTAGTTTGCTCCGCAAGTACCGGTTGTCTGCCGAGGCGTTTCGTTTAAAATTTAGAAATGCCACAAAGAAGCCCGGAGAGGCTTTCACGGAGTTTGAGTACTCTTTAAGAGTGAATTTAGAAGAATGGCTAAAGAGCGAAGGGGTGTTCGGGGACCACGATAAGGTCATTGAGCGGTTCTGTCTAGAGCAGTTTCTGCGAAGTATTCCTCCATTCGTTCGGAACTGGTTATTGGACCGCGAGAAACTGACCTCGGTTAGGAAAGCGGCAGAGTTAGCGGAAGAGTTTGTGACGCGCCGAGAACTCAGTCGCGAGGACAGATTTGTAACTGGTCGAAAAGACAACGAAGTTCCAAATTATGGATATCGTAAATCCGCCTTTGAAAAAGATCGACAAGGCGACCAAAGTTCAACCTCAAGAAAAGAGAAGGACGTAGATGGTGACGGAGATAACGTAAAAGATAAAGAAAAGAGAGCCTTCGAAAAACGCAAGGAAATAATTTGTTTCAATTGCCAAAAACCAGGTCACATTGCATCAATGTGCAGAAAAGAGAAGGTTGCATTCTCATACGTCGTTGACACGGACGAAAACCTGGAGTTGCTCAGACCTTACTTGTACGATCTAAATGTGAATGGCAGGGAATGTAAGGTACTGAGGGACAGTGCTGCTACCATGGATGTAGTGCACCCGTCATTCGTGAACCAGGGAGATTACACCGGTGAGTGCGCTTGGATAAAGCAAGTCGTCGAAGAGCAGAGTGTATGCCTGCCTATGGCCAAGGTTAAAATTCAAGGGCCGTTTGGCGAGCTGACCACAGAGGCAGCTGTCTCACGAAATCTACCAGCACAATATCCGTACCTGTTCTCCAACAAATCAGCGAAACTTCTAGCGGATCAAGGTATAGTATTTGGTGAAGGTGTTGTTCAAGCTCTGACAAGAGCGCAAGCTCGTAAGCTTTCGCGTCAGTTAACTTACGGTGAAACAGACAGAGAAGACACAACGGCAATGCCTAGTGTTTGTAGCAATGACTCGAATAAAGAAATCAATAGAGCAGAGCCTGTAGACAGTGATGGCGACGAAGTGAACGAAGTAGAAGGTGATCGAGTCTCCTCGCAAAAAGACGGACAAGTTTTATTAGACGCTAATCGAAAAGAGGGAGTCTTAACATCCAAGGCGGATAGTCTGAAAATGCTATTGACCATAAACCGCGCAGAGCTAATTCGAGAACAGGAAACAGACGACTCGCTGAGCCATTGTCGGGACGCTGTTGCCCTGGGAATCACTCGAAAGAAGATAGCCTTCTTAAAAAGAATGGTATTTTGTATCGACGGTACAGTGATCGTAGCGGGGTCACATTAGAACAAGTCGTACTGCCGCATAAGTTCCGTGCAGACTTATTGTCTGTATGTCATGGCAACACTTGGTCAGGGCATTTGGGTATCACTAAGACTAAAAAAGGCTTCTCCAGGACTACTACTGGCCAAATTGTTTTAAAGACGCTGAAAACTTTGTAAGATCTTGTGATATTTGCCAAAGAGTCGGCAAACCGAATGAGAGGTGGAAGGCTCCTTTGAAACTGGTTCCGATAATCACAGAACCATTTCGAAGGCTTGTCGTCGATATTGTGGGGCCATTACCTCCCACAAAAAGAGGGTTTAAATATGTTCTAACAATGCTCTGCCCAGCAACAAAGTTTCCAGAGGCTGTTCCACTGAGGGAGGTTTCCTCAGCGGCAGTTGTGGACGCTTTGCTCTCCGTTTTTGCTCGGGTAGGATTTCCAAAGGAGCTTCAGACAGATCAAGGTAGTGTGTTCGTGAGCGCATTAACGACGACCTTTCTAGAGAAGCTAGGCATTAAGGTGATTCACAGCTCAGTGTACCACCCACAGACAAACAGTGTAGAGAAGTGGCATTCTGTGTTCAAGCGAATGCTACGCGCTGCTTGTCTCGAGCATGCTGAAGACTGGGATAGCTGTTTGCCTGGAACAATGTTCGCTTTAAGAACAGTGCCACATGAAGCGACAGGGTTCAGTCCTGCGGAACTAGTTTACGGGAGAACGTTGAGATCGCCATTAAGAATGATCAAAGAAGTATGGGAGGGTTCAGAGCAGGACATCATAGTAGTTGAGTACGTGTTCCGCCTTATTAATAAGCTACATCAGATGCAGGACATCGCGGCAGAAAACATGAAGACAGCGCAAATATCTGCTAAGAAATATTATGACTGCCACACCAGACATCGGGAATTCCAGGTGGGACAGAAGGTGATGGTCCTAAAACCATCTCGGAAAAACAAGTTAGAAGTTCACTGGGAAGGGCCTGCAACTGTTAAAGAGAAACTGTCGGACACAAATTATGTAATTTCGAGACAAGGAAAGAAAACTAATATCTATCATTGTAATTTGCTGAAACCCTATATTATGAGGGAGAGTACGGTCAACTTCTCTCTTGGGGAAGTGGAGGAAATACACTTACAAGAAATTCCGAAGCTTGAAGTGCCCTCTCAAGCACTTACTACAGAGGAAGTAATTGAGGTCTCTGTAAAACTGTCAGAACTAGACGGCAGCCAAGTTGCAGATCTAAGAAAGGTCTTAGGAGAATTTCAGGATTTATTCATAAACCGGCCGGGTCACACTACACTCGTCACTCATGATATAGAACTAACATCGGATGTGCCGGTTCGTTCAAGGCCATACAGAGTGTCACCGCGTCAGAAAGAGATCCTCAGATCTGAGATCCAGACAATGCTAGATTTGGGAGTCATTGAGCCCTGCGAAAGTGATTATATGTCACCTATGATCTTAGTAGAGGCACCGGGGAAAGATCCCAGACCGTGCGTTGATTACCGTAGATTGAACCTCATCACAAGAGATCAAACTTATCCGATCCCAAATATCGAAGACCGAATTGAGCGGGTCAGTTCAGCCAAGTACATTTCGACTATAGACTTAGTGAGAGGCTATTGGCAGGTTCCGATGACGGAGCGTGCCAGTAGATATGCGGCATTTATTTCTCCGATTGGGACATTTCGTCCCCTCATGCTGAGCTTCGGACTGAAAAACGCACCGTTTTGTTTTTCAAGGTTAATGGATGTGGTTCTAAGGGGCACGGAAGAGTTTGCTTTGCCTTACTTAGATGATATCGCCATTTTCTCGGAATCATGGGAAGAACATTTGGTCCACTTGCATACTGTCTTGGAGCGCATTCGCAATGCTGGTCTCGCCTTTAAGGGATACTTCAACGAAATTTGAAATATTCCCGTCGTGTTCAAATCAAAAATAGATTGAATATGATCCACAATATCCGTAGATGACAATCGCACGTTTGTATTTTGATCCTGGTGGCTGTATTTTTCGTTATAGACGGTCCACTCTGGCAAGCGCTCGGAGAAGGCCCAGCTTAGAGCACGTGACATCCAACGCAATCGTGACGTAAGTCGTCTCAAGACGAGCAAACCTACGGCGAGGGCTGACGTCGAGAGGATGGCCTAGTCGTTCCAGCCACCGAAGCGGCTGCTTTTGTGCGAATTTTGAGTGACGGGTTAATCTTCTATAATCCTGTAGGGGGACAATAGCGACTTCTGCGACACAAAAGGGGATTCTCGGAAAGAGGGAGTTCCTCCCTTCCCCCTTCTCTCGTCGTGGCCGGAGGCGAGACGACCTCGTCACTAGCTGTCAAGGTTCCTAGACGAGCATTACAAACGAGGCGTTAGCGACATCCACCAGGTGCTCTTTGCTAATCGTTTAATTCGTTTTAAAATTCCTTTTCGAGACGTTTTTTAACAAGATATTGGTATGTTCCATGTGATACTGCTCTTTGAACACATATAGACCAAAAAATGAGCGCCGAAATTTCGTTGTAGTATCCCTTTAAGGCAAAAAAATGTCAGTTCGGGAGGGCGGAAGTGACCTACTTGGGACACATTGTTGGTCAGGGACTTCGCCGGCCCACAGAAATTAAGATGTTGGCCGTGAAGAAATTTCCTCGACCCAAGACACAGTCGGATATAAGAACGTTCCTGAGGTTAACAGGATACTATCAAAGATTTATCAAAAATTACTCACAAATGGCGAGTCCGCTCACGGATACACTCAGAAAGACAGAACCAGAGGTGATTGTTTGGACGGATCAAATGGAGCAGTCATTTAGTGGCCTTAAAGAATCACTGACAACTAAAACCAGAATGTTAAGAGCACCTGATTACACAAAACCCTTCATTGTTCAATGCGACGCCAGCAACCGAGG